>JXCR01103431.1:94632-105454 GCA_002079205.1 Phalaenopsis hybrid cultivar | reverse complement strand
TCTTCCTCTTCAGCCCGATCACCACTAGCAAGAACTCCTTCTTGCCTTCACCGTGACTTCAGTCCTTCCAGATCTAAAGGAGTGTCTCTTCTTTTATCACAAGCAGAATAGAAGCGAAGGGATGCTTCGCTTCACGAAATAGAGGAGGCGGGAGCGGTTTTTTGCGAAGAGACGCGAAGCTTCGAGCGTGAAACAGAGGAGGCGCGACTGTTCGCGTGCGCGGGAGACGGGAGGCGGAGACGGGACCGCGATCGGGAGTTGGATCAAGAAGCGTCGATTCGCGAATTAGAGGAGGCGGGAGGCGGGAGTGGGCGAAATCGGTCTCCATCTTTAACACTTGTGTCACAATTATATGCATGAATTGGTGGAGAAATTTTTGCATACAGACACCGCATGCATCTCTGCATGCGGTGTCCAATCCTGACCGTAGATCACGGTGATCTGCGGTCAGGATATATTTCAGTTTTTTTTTAAAAAAAATTTAGGTGGGGCCCATCGAAATACATCAAGATCAGATGCATGCGGTGTCCGTCCGTATGCAATAATTTTTCGTATTGGTGAGTGTGTGTGTGTGTATGTATATATAGTTATATGACAAATTTTTATTATATTCATAAAACCAACCAGGTTTTCTTGATGAATGATGAGCATCTAATTATAAAAATTTACAAAATTAGTAAAATCATAAATTTACTGAAAAAAAAAAAAGAAGTTTATATATATAGAGAGGGAGAGAGTAATTAGGCAAACTTCTATAGTGAAACTAGGGAAAGACTCCATTTATTCGTTTTTTTGTCTCATATTTATAGAGGGGTATTTGGGCAATTGCATAAAGGAAACCACCATTGATGTGATTGATTGTGTTGATCTTACACTAAATATGCATTGCAAGTTGAACTTGAATATAGTGGTAACTTGCCGGTCGACTAATTTGGGTCCGGCCGACTGAGGCGACCGGTCGAATGACGATCACGCTTGTTGAAGCATAAGCTAGTGGGTCGACTGGTTGCGATCGAACTCCCTTGTATGGAGTTTGGGCGATCACGACTGTAGAAGTGGTTCATCGATTGAATCTCTGTCATAGTGTGTCAGTTGACTCCGACTGGATGGTTAGTCGTTGAATAAACGGTTCAAATCGTGCCCTTTTGATCTGACGCCTTGATTACCCAGCTACTATCCTGGGCAACTCGATTGCTTTGATATTTGTGTCGACAGTTATAGTGTATACAATATGGTAAAATCAAATTTTAGTAAACATGAAAGTATGACGAATTCATATAACATTTTCTACTTCTTGGTTCTTTTTCTCTTCACTACTCTTCTAATGCATTCAATGTTTTCTTAACAGAGTTTCAACTTAATCCAGTTGTTCCTCTTTAGTTCCTTCAATAATTTCTAATATTTTTTCACTTGATCTCATTTGTTTTTCAACTGAGTTTTCTCATACATTCTTGATGTCCAATAAGTTTTTGCTTATATTTTGTCAAACTTCTTTATTGAAATGTGTGTTTTATCTATTACAATTTTTTATTTCTTTCAAGCATAAATTAAAGAATATGATCTTGGACCTCCCTCTCCTAAATGGTCGATATGATCAAGTAGATAAAAATTTTGAGGAAATAATATAATTTAGCTTACAATTAAAAAAGTGATTATAAAAATTGAAATAAATTTTAAAAAAGACGGCAGATCGAACTAGAGCTCAACGAGATCATTTTATTAATTATTGCTCCATCTAGGATGACCAACTGTATCATACATGCTTTATGACCAGACAATATCTATGATTAACAGGGTGATGTGTGCTTTAGGGCCATGTAGTATCTGTGGTTAGTGTGATGTGTGTTCTAAGACCAGATAGTATCTGTCATTACCAGTGTCATGTGTGATCTAAGACCAAATAACAATTGTGATTAATAGTGTCATGTGTGATAAGACCAAGCATTATTTGTGTTAACAATANTCGGGGATAAAATGAGTCAATTTCAAAAGTGATGAAGGGCGCCATGGTAATTGTGAATCCAGACTACAATTAAATCCGTGGAATCTAGCATGGATTGTCGTTCGCAGCTTCCCCTTTTTCAAAACATGATATCTGTAAAAAGAAACTGAAAAATTGGCTCCCAAACAGGTATTAACATCTTTTCAAAATGAAAAAGTAGTAATGAAGCACTCCTAAACGCACCCTTGGTTAAGAATGATAATATTTAACATGAATTGAGCTTCTTGCTTTATGAATCATTAAACGTATCAAGAAAATTTACGATTTTAAACATCAAAATGNCAACGGGATTTCAATTCCGATGACCGATAGCTTCTTACGGGCAAACCCCACACAAAAAATAGTGCCGACAGACATGCACTTTGAGATGACGAGCAAAATCGGACAAAATATTATAGAGGTATCAAAGAGAGTTGGACGCATGAGACGGTCCAACCTTACGGTGCTTTCGCAAGTACTAGTGGAATAATTACGTCTCATGAGACGGTCCATCCTCATGGTGCTTTCGCAAATACTTATGGACTAGTAGAGTGGCCCTCATTTTTAAGGAAAGATGACAAACCAACCTATTTGAGGTACTTTTGTTATATGCCTAATAATAGGACTCCGTTGGGGAATATTTCTCTGGATTCCACTGAGTATTTTCCGTGGGAATGATTACATTCTCATATCTGCATGGGCAGAGTAGACAGATGTAGACCATAATCAGTGCAACATACCTTCCGAGATGATGTATAGGATCAATTGAGTCGATCAAAATGTTAAAGAGGTATCCAAAGGGTTGATTACATGAGACGGTCCAACCTCATGGTGCTTTTGTAAGCTCCAGCTCAACAAACGTCATTGTGCATTTTCATAAGAACAAGCAAAGTAGTTCTTGTCGAGGAAAATGTCACAATCTGATAGGGTATCCAGGCTCCCGATTAGGCGAAGTGAGTGCTCTAACTGATGTGACATGTCNTTACCTACTAAGTGCTAGAGGTTAGGACCAATATGTGGAACTTCAAATTGAGTAAAGAGAAGAATTTTTTAGAATCTAATGCTAGAGGTTAGGACCAATATGTGGACCTTCAAGTTGAGTAAAGAGAAGAGTTTTGAGTTTCTAATGGTGAGGACCAATATGTGGAACTTCAAATTGAGTAAAGAGAAGAATTTTTGAGTTTCTAGTGGTGATGCATTTCTAGTTTTCTAAGACTAGTCAATAGGAAAGTCCTATGGCTAGACCTAGGCTACTAAAGAAAGGAACTCTAACTTGAGTAAATAGAAGAGTTTTGATTTTTTAATTGTGGGGGTACTTTTTGTAAGTTTTTGAGATAGTCAGGTAGGAAAGTCCTATGACTAGACCTAGGCTACTAAAGAAATTTCTAGACCTCAACCAAAAGTGAGGTCAACANTCATCTGATGAGTTGGTTCAGAGAGTAGATGTTTTAGATTTGATTTATTTTACGAAAGAGAGATATAGACCTAAAAAGATTTGGGCATATTGTATAAAAAATGACTTTAATCTATTACATTTAAATAAAAAAATGAAATGCAATGGAGAAACATGATTCATGTAACGGACCCCACTTAGGGTCTGTTTGGGGCAACTTATTTAGTGTGGCGGCGTTTTGAAAACGCAGCTGGACTTTTTTGGTGAACCATGTTTTGACAGCTCATGCGNATGCAATGGAGAAACATGATTCATGTAACGGACCCCACTTAGGGTCTGTTTGGGGCAACTTATTTAGTGTGGTGGCGTTTTAAAAACGCACCTGGACTTTTTTGGTGAACCATGTTTTGACAGCTCATGCATTTTGAAAACGCGGAAAGCAGCGTTTTCACACCGCACATATCTATGTGCGGTGACAGATTTCTGGCAACGATCTGACTTTTCCAAAAAAATAAAAAAAATATAATAGTCACTGCACCATGTTTATCAGCAGATTATTTTTAAACAGCTTATCAACATATTATTCAATAAATTGCAGCTGCCCCAAATAGACCCTTAGTGGGATAAATACTTGTTGCTGTTGTTCTTCAATTAAAATGATTTTGATCACAGACCAAAAATATATATTTCTAAGAAATGCGAAATTTAAAGTTGAAATATACTAACTAAAATTTAAGTAATTTTTATTTAATTTATTTCAAAATAACAAAATATTGGCATAAAAAAATCGTTTAATAAAATCAAGACAATAATTCTTTTATTAATTTTTATCGCAAATATGGGCTCGGGCAAACAATAGGCAANCGTTTTGAAAACGCGGAAAGCAGCGTTTTCACACCGCACATATCTATGTGCGGTGACAGATTTCTGGCAACGGTCTGACTTTTCCAAAAAAATAAAAAAAATTATAATAGTCACCACACCTTGCTTATCAGCAGGTTATTTTTAAACAGCTTATCAGCATATTATTCAATAAATTGCAGCTGCCCCAAATAGACTCTTAGTGGGATAAATGTTTGTTGATGTTGTTCTTCAATTAAAAAGATTTTGATCACAGACCAAAAAAATATATTTCTAAGAAATGTGAAATTTAAAGTCGAAATATACTAACTTAAATTTAAGCAATTTTTATTTAATTTATTTCAAAATAACAAAATATTGGCATTAAAAAAATCATTTAATAAAATCAAGACAATAATTCTTTTATTAATTTTTATCGCAAATATGGACTCGGGCAAACAATAGGCAGTTAATTATTTGTAAGACGACTAATGAGCATAGGACAAAAATTAGAGTGCGAAAAAAATATTAACATACATATCATACAATTCTTATATGTTTACATATCTATCATTTAAATTTTTATATTTATATTTATAATATGGTATTGTTATAATCTTTATATATACAAATATATTTGAAATTTGAAAAGTAAATAATAGTAATATATTTTTATATGTTAAATATTTAAATGTTTAAATATTAAATTTTTAATATTAGATGTATTAATACACAAGAATTGTTTTTTGATACATACTTAAATGCCCCTAAAAAAACATTTGCATACATGCAATCCTCACAATTTTGCATGTTTACATATTCAAAATTTAATTTTTTATGCTTATATTCATAACAATTAAATCTTTATAAGAAATTTAAAATATCACTTTTATTTAATTTTTAAAAATGAAATATATTTTTCTTATTTTCATTACGTCATCTAACATCCAACACAAATTTTGAGGTATTGCACAGATCTGAATGGACGTTTTGGAGAAAAAAATGTTCGAACTTTGATAAAAAGTCATATAGAGCCCTCATTTCAACAAACTTATAGTTAAACTGATCAGCTCAACAAGATGGACCCAAATGTACAAAAATTGGTTGGTCCAATCCGAGCCAAATCAAGCTCAAGTCAAACCATTAAACTAGTTTTGGAAGCTTTCCGAGCATTTTTTGGAGGTCAAATGAAAGTCAAATCTGACGAGTTTATAGTTGAATCGAGCGTCTCAACAAGACAAATCCAACGAGTCTATGATCGCTCAATTTTGACATCATTAAGGAGTCAAATATGCATCAAACGTCGTATGATCAAAGTAAACTGTATGGATCGTCCANTTTTTATATGTTAAATATTTAAATGTTTAAATATTAAATTTTTAATATTAGATGTATTAATACACAAGAATTATTTTATGATACATGCTTAAATTCCCCTAAAAAAACATTTGCATACATGCAATCCTCACAATTTTGCATGTTTAGATATTCAAAATTTAATTTTTTATGTTTATATTCATAACAATTAAATCTTTATAAGAAATTTAAAATATCACTTTTATTTAATTTTTAAAAATGAAATATATTTTTCTTATTTTCGTTACGTCATCTAACATCCAACACAAATTTTGAGATATTGCACAGATCTGAATGCACATTTTGGAGAGAAAAGATGTTCGAACTTTGATAAAAAGTCATATAGAGCCCTCATTTCAACAAATTTATAGTTAAACTGATCAGCTCAACAATATGGACTCAAATGTACGAAAATTGGTTGGTCCAATCCGAGCCAAATCAAGCTCAAGTCAAACCATTAAACTAATTTTGGAAGCTTTCCGAGCATTTTTGGGAGGTCAAATGAAAGTCAAATCTGACGAATTTATAGTTGAATCGAGCGTCTCAACAAGACAAATCCAACGAGTCTATGATCACTCAATTTTGACATCATTAAGGAGTCAAATATGCATCAAACGTCGTATGATCAAAGTAAATTGTCTGGACCGTCCGATCAAAGTGGTTCAAATTCCTGGATTAATTGCAATTTGAACATTAAGTTTGAGGCTTGAGGAAGAGCTTGAAGCTTTGAGAATGATCTGAAGTTCAGCACCAATCTTGCAGCCGCTGACCGCCGCAAAACACCGCCGACCACCGCTGATCCTCTGACGACCACTACCTGTCTGCCGCCGCCGATCGGTCTCGGTTGACGCTCGATCCTGGCAACAAATTTGTCTGCACGTCAAAACATTGTAACTTAGGAGAGTCTCTAACATTTTTTTCCCTTCTATAAGAGAAGTGGTTGCAATTGCAATCATCATTTATAGTAGAACTCTTCAGCGTATGGGAGGTAACATTTACGTAAAATTTAAGGTAGATGTTAAATATGTAAATATATAAGTACGGAGTGGCATGTATGTAAATCATCCAAATAAAAAAGGTTTTCCGTCTAAAAATAAAAGGGGAGCCAAACTAGTTTCCATTCTCGCCCTTCACTAGCTCGCNATTTATCTGCACGTCAAAACATTGTAACTTAGGAGAGTCTCTAACATTTTTTTCCCTTCTATAAGAGAAGTGATTGCAATTGCAATCATCATTTATAGTAGAACTCTTCAGCGTATGGGAGGTGACATTTACGTAAAATTTAAGGTAGATGTTAGATATGTAAATATATAAGTACGGAGTGGCATATATGTAAATCATCCAAATAAAAAAGGTTTTCCGTGTAAAATAAAAGGGGAGCCAAACTAGTTTCCATTCTCGCCCTTCACTAGCTCATTACTCTCTCCCCGCAGCTCTGCAACCATAATGGTGTCCGTCGAGGAGGCGGAGGCGACGGCCGATTACACGAAGGACGGCTCCGTCGATCTCCGCGGAAACCCAATCCTCCGGTCTAAGCGCGGCGGCTGGAAAGCCTGTGGCTTCGTCGTAGGTAATTAATTAATTATCCACTAATCAACTCTCTTCCACCTTAATCTCTTCCTAAAACACTCTTAGCCATCACTATTTACTAAGAATAGAAGATTCTACAAGCCATTAAGTCGTTAACAGCTGACTTAATTACNATATATATATATATATATATATATATATATATATATATATATATATATATATATATATATTAAATAAAATAAAAGGGCATTTAAATGCATACCACCCAATTTCTATGTATATATACATCTAACTTCTAAAGTTTTACTTTTTACATTTATATCATCTGAATATTTTTTATCAAATAAAAAATATTACTTTTTTTAAGGTTTAAAGGGTAAAAATATAACATTTTATACTAAAAAAATATCTTAAATGTAAAAGATTACAATTTAGGTGTGAGATATGTAATTTCATAGGTTTTAAGTAGTATTTAAGTAAATCTTCCTAAAATAAAATAAAATTTACGAATATGTCACATGATTTTTATGCATATTAAATTTATATATACAAAAGTTTAGAAATAAGGTTAAGATTTCCTTTATTATTTTTTTTATTAAAAAAAAATCTTTGATACATGTCTATAATTAAAAGCTGTCTTACATTTATTTGAAAATAATTTAATTATTCTAAAATTTATATTATTTAAATTTAATTATAAATATTGACCGAAACTTATGATTTCAACTCATATATTTGTGTTAACTAATATTTAAATGTGTTGTATAAAATAAACTAATATTCAGTCATTACTTATTTCATAAAAAAATTCATATGCTTTAGAGTCATATAAATTTGCCAAATAAAATGGCAAATTTAATTCCTATTTCTACATTTAAAATTATTTTTCAAAGCATTTTAAAAATATTTGATAAAAAAATAATATGATTTGCAAAATTAATTCAATCATTTTCAACTTTTCACAAAATTTTTTGGATCCCAAAATCACTCAAAATCAAATTTATAAATTAGAATGAGTATTTCAAAAGGAGTAAAGTGTCAAAATAGTCCCTAAATATTTACATGAGATCGTTTTAGTTTCAGAGTTCATAGAAGTTTCAAAATAGTTCTCAAACTGATTAATTTGTTGTTGAAGTAGTCCTCATGGAGGACACTTAAAGCTCAATTCGCGCTTCTAAGAACTCTGGGACTAAAACAACCCCATGTAAATAGTCGGAGACTTTTTCGGTACTTTATTCATTTTAAAAGACATATAAACTCTAACTTTTGTAAAGTTATAGTCATGAACGTGGTTTAATGAGATGACTCCATAAGTAGAAATGTAGTTTTAAATGCATTTATATTGATTCAAGTTGATCTAAGCAACCTATAGGAGGTGATGGCAACCCAAATGATTAGCTAAGACTATTCTCGAGTCTCTTTCATTGAGCAAAATCTTGACTTCCTTTAGATCTCAATGAGATGCTTAATTTAGATTGTAACTTAAAACCTCTTGAATCCATTATCATCTCTACAAGCCATGAAATTCGGACCCATTTGTAGCATTAGATCATAAGAATACAAGAAAATGCTCCATGCTTTGAAGTTCGNTCATTATCATCTCTACAAGCCATGAAATTCTGACCCATTTGTAGCATTAGATCATAAGAATACAAGAAAATGTTCTATGCTTTGAAGTTCACCTTTAACCACAATTAATTGAGCGAATCAACGCTTTGATTGTCGTGCTTGCGGAAGGGTTGCGGAAGCTTAATCCACCTATCTAGCTCCGGGTCTTTTTCTCTGACCCTCGGTGCACAAAGAGTCTTCTTCTTCTCTCAATAAAGATCTTAACGCGAAGCAATCCAAGTGAGAGGATCAAATTAGGGCATAGCGAAAGGGCTTTAGCCGATATTGACCCAAAAATATGAAAAATCCAAGAGCAATAATGTGCATAGAGGAACAATAAAAGAGAATAAATGCATAACCTTATAAAAACAGTAAAAAATAAAGCCTGAATCTTGTGTACGCGGGCGTACATGCAAACCCTGATATTCAGGTGATATTGCATCTCAATACCACGTCAATAACACGCCAACACCATCAATCCACGNCAATAATGTGCATAGAGGAACAATAAAAGAGAATAAATGCATAACCTTATAAAAACAGTAAAAAATAAAGCCCGAATCTTGTGTACGCGGGGCGTACATGCAAACCCTGATATTCAGGTGATATTGCATCTCAATACCACGTCAATAACACACCAACACCATCAATCCACATCTAATCCGCACGCAACATTTTTCGAAAATAAGAGCGCCAAAATGACTAATACAAAACTAAGCTAAAACCCTAACGACCAGCAGCTGGCTTCATAACATACATAGGCTGTCAAGTATAAAGTCATTCTGCAAATAATTGCTTCTAATTACAAGTGAACAGCAACGTGAAAGAGATGCCTTTCACTGTCTTCCAGAATAAACTTAAAAAATTAGGCGTCGCAGCCTAAATGCAATGATTTTGTAGTGATTGAAACGGGCTAAGAAATGAATATGTTTTGGTAGCTGCATTCATTATTCAGGAAATTCAACGGCACTTTAAATATGGAATTATAACAGTGGTGGGCTCGAACANGCTAAGAAATGAATATGTTTTCGTAGCTGCATTTATTATTCAGGAAATTCAACGGCACTTTAAATATGGAATTATAACAGTGGTGGGCTCGAACGTATAAATGGAGTGGTTTGTGGATTCAATGTTCATCTTATTAAAGAAAAAAAGGGGGTTAGATATGTAAATACATAAGACTTGAGTGGCATGTATGTAAATCGTCCAATATCTTATTATTTATAAATTATGATAAAGGCTCTACGTTTGAATGACCGATCAATAATCTCAGCACATCATTTTCTTATGAAAAATATGCATTCNCAGTGTATGAGGTGTTTGAGAGGATGGCTTATTATGGGATTTCATCAAATTTGGTGCTCTATTTGACTAATAAGCTACATCAGGGCACGGTGACATCATCAAATAATGTTACCAATTGGGTTGGAACTGTGTGGATAACGCCCATCATTGGCGCTTATATTGCTGATGCTCATCTCGGTCGGTATTGGACGTTCATGATCGCATCAATCATTTATTTTTCGGTGAGTTTATGCAAATTTGATCTCATTATTAAATGTTAGATTTTTTTAGAGACAAAAATATGCAAGAAAAATCTTAAAATCATAAAAGATTATTTATGAAGTTATTTTGCAAAGTAATTTATTTTCAAAAGCAATTATATGGGATATGGTTAAAGTTGAGATTTGTTAGTGTCTATGAATTTGTAATTAAATTCATTTTAACATAAATTTTATATGTCATCTTACTCTTTTACGAAAAGGTATTTTTTAATTTTTTAAAAATTAAAATGGTAATATTTTTAATATTATAAAAAAAAATTAAGGGGGTAGATGTATAAATACATAGGATTAGGGTGAAATTTATGTAAATTGCCCTTTATGCTCCTTTTAAAATAATTGAGAAGGATAGGGTGAGAGGAATCCATATAGATGAGGACAAATGCATAAGCAGGATTTTCTTCAGTCTTCTTTGACTTCATAATTAAGTAAAGGGAGGATTTATAGACATATCACCTAATTTCTATGGATTTACATTTTTAACTCATAAATTCTACTTTTTTGCATTTATACCTTTTAAACTTTTCTTATCATATAAATATATCACCA
>JXCR01103431.1:65787-85452 GCA_002079205.1 Phalaenopsis hybrid cultivar | reverse complement strand
TTAAATGATGAAGAAGAAATCTATAACTTACAAAGAAAGCTAAAAAGGGATTTTGAATTGAAACCATCCAAAATTTCGAAAGATGGAAGAAGAACAATGATTATCCTATGGAAAAGAAACAATATCAATAAAATTGAAAGCATCCAAAATTTCGACCAACATTGAATCCAACATACCCTAATTTCGACCCCAATGGGTCATACCATAGTAGCGGTTGCCATCCAAGCTACATACATAGCAAGGGGCCATCCAAGCTACATACAGATTGCTTACAAATTTTAGATGCTTCCATAACCATACCATAGTGTCGTTACATTTTGTAGTGCATGATACTAGAACCAAGAATAAAGCGCAAAGAGTTGCATGAGTAAGGATTTTCTCCTAACAACACTAGAAATAAATCAGTTTTATATCAACAGACGCATACATTTCTCATCTAACCAAGCTATATAAAGCAACCATATAAAGATTTCTAAGCTATATAAGAACTTCCATGTATCCAAGCTATATAAGAAACTTCTGATTACCCACTGCATATCTCGAAGATTTTGAAGATGGAAAGCACGTTATTTGGTGTTTTCATAAGATATATAAATACAGAAGAATCGAGTGATATGCATGTAAAGCATTCAATTTTCCGNAGTTAAATGGTTTAATTCAGCAAGCAAAATCCGTGAAAATAAAATAGCTCTTTTGATGCCTATTTTTATCCTTTTTTTTTGGAGGGGCATTTACATGCATACCACACAACTCTTATTTATTTACTTACCTAACACCTAAACTCTGATATTTTAACATTCATAACACCAAAATATTTCATACCTCGAAAAAAAATATCATCATTGCTGATATGTGTTGGAATGTCCACGACTATAGAGTAATGAAATAGCATTTTAGCACTAAACGGAAACTAAACACAGACTCGAGTAATTAAAGAGAAGTAAACAGAATAAGACAGCTCAATTTTTACGTGAATAATTTTAGAAAGTGAAAAATCACGGGGTCTAACTCCATTGAAATAATCAACTATGAATAATGAAAACACACGTCCACTTTTCTCCTGCGTTAGGGAAGATGGAGCTACACAAATGATCATTGCAAATTTATTATAGTAGTTCATCGATAATAGTCGTGGTTTAGCTGTAATGAATATAGTTCTCGATGATAGTAGATTGCAATGATCATAGTTGGTTGCAATAAAGACAGTAGTCCGTCATGAATGTTGTAGATGATGACTGTGACACCAGCTTAACATATAGGTCGAAGTTGAAAGTTTTGATAGTAGTTGGTTGTGTGAGTCATAGTTGGTTGCCTCTGGAGCGTCAATTGACCACAAAAGACATAGTAGGAAGCTGCAAGAGCTGTGAGTCATATAAGCTGTAGTTGGTCACATATGTCGTAGTGGTGAGTTGTGATAACATTGACAAACTATAGAGACATGGTATTGAGGGCCATGTGATTTTGTGGGTTGCATTGGGAGCTGCGATGACATCCATATGTCACAGAGGCAGGAGTCTGGAGCCGCACAAGCGGTAGGCTGGTCGTATTGGTTATTATGATGTCTATAGTTTGTAGAGGTCATAGTTGGGAGCTGCATGAGCTGTGCACCATGTGTGTTGTGGTTGGTCACGTGAGTCTTAGTGGTGAGTTGTAGCCCCAAGAGCCGAAGTCTGGAGTTGCAAGAGTTATGGCCCCAGGAGCCGAAGTTTGGAGTTGCAAGAGCTGTGGCCACATAGTCCGTAGTTCGTCACATAGGGCGTAGTGGAGAACTATAATGATGTCCATATGCCACAGGGGCAGGAGTCGGGAACTACAAGGAGGGAGTTTTAGGAGTCTAGAAAAAGTCATCGTCTTAAGGGGGAACTGCTACACCGTTATCAGTCGGTGTTATTGCACCGTCTCTAAGATGCGTTGTTAACAGTCGTTGATGGTTGAAAACTTACCGTGAAGTAAGTCAGTCAATCACCTAAGTATACATGTCAAGTAATATGCGGTCTAAGAGTTCACATATTGATCCCATGATGAAAGGGCTAACAATTATTCTTAGTAGAAAATATCTAGTTTACTAATTTTGTGAACCTAGCCCAGGGTGATCACAAAAAGATGTTGAAATTCTAAAAATTCTTACGTACACAAAAAGTGGTTGTAGAAAGCAAAAAACAAAGTAAAGAAAGTCTTCGTGTTCTTCAAGAGTGATGAGACTCATAGCTATGTGATTCATGTATCGTGAAGATTTTGTGGTTGTTTATAATATTTTTTTATGATNAGCTGTGGCCACATAGTCCGTAGTTCGTCACATAGGGCGTAGTGGAGAACTATAATGATGTCCATATGCCACGGGGGCAGGAGTCGGGAACTACAAGGAGGGACTTTTAGGATTCTAGAAAAAGTCATCGTCTTAAGGGGGAATTGCTACATCGTTATCAGTCGGTGTTATTGCACCGTCTCTAAGATGCGTTGTTACACAGTCGTTGATGGTCGAAAACTTACTGTGAAGTAAGTCAGTCAATCACCCAAGTATACATGTCAAATAATATGCGGTCTAAGAGTTCACATATTGATCCCATGATGAAAGGGCTAACAATTATTCTTAGTAGAAAATATCTAGTTTACTAATTTTGTGAACCTAGCCCAGGGTGATCACAAAAAGATGTTGAAATTCTAAAAATTCTTACGTACACAAAAAGTGGTTGTAGAAAGCAAAAAACAAAGTAAAGAAAGTCTTCGTGTTCTTCAAGAGTAATGAGACTCACAGCTATGTGATTCATGTATCGTGAAGATTTTGTGGTTGCTTATAATATTTTTTTATGAGATAATTGTCAACTGGGGATAAATTTCTTCTCATGCCTATGTCTAGGTCAAAAGAATGATTATAAACCTATGAAATTTAGTTTTGTTTAATTCTATGGTGTTATCCTAGATTCTTTTGATTTTCTATTAAGATTGCAAAATCATACTGAAATATGTCTATCCTCTCCAAATCCTATTGATAGAAAATATAAAAACTACCCCTTGGGGAGAACTCTCTCTCACATCCTCCAGCCGCCCAACTCTCCTTGAATTTGTCCTTATGAGCATATATACATATATATAAAGCTTGATAAAGGCAATAAAATCTTTGCAAAATTGGTTCAACGAGTCTGGCGTGTGTGCGCCGTAAAGATGACACGGGTGCACTAAGGCCAGACCCAGGTGCGTTGTGATTCTGACAAGGGTGCGCTGAATCTGGAAGATATAAACACGAGTGCGCAGTGATCCAGGTGCGTGTGCTTTAAACTTATGTGAATACACTGTGTTTAGGACGCGGGGGCGCTGCTCCACCACAAGTGCACAATAAATATGATGCAGGCACGCTAAGCCCAAATCATTCCTTAATTGCTGAAATTTATCTTTTTTTCGTTCCAAAACTGCATATGCCCTGTCACATACACAATTGAGACAACAATACNAAGTGCACAATAAATATGATGCAGGCACGCTAAGCCCAAATCATTCCTTAATTGCTGAAATTTATCTTTTTTCGTTCCAAAACTGCATATGCCCTGTCACATACACAATTGAGACAACAATATGTTTCCAAGTATAATATCAATAAATAAATGTACAAAAGCAAAAGTAACAAGCCAGAAATTCATAACATATATCACTCGTATCAGTCATGGAGGTGTGTCATTGCACCGTATATGGGGGGCATTTTTACATTGTCATCGAATTGTGTCATTGCATCATACTTGGGGTACGTTTTTACCCCCCCCCCTTTTAAGTGATGTCATTACACTGTATTCGGGATATGTTGTTACACCGTTATCGAGGTGCTTCTCTGCACTGTATATCAAGTTTTTGTTACACTATATTCGAGAGGTGTGATTACATTGTATATAGGGTGTGTTGTTAAGTCATCATCGGGAAGAATCATTACACAGTGTTTGGGGTGCAATGTTACACCGTCTATGAGGTGCTTTAACATTCATCAACGTAAGGTGAGATTTTGTAGCGCACATTGTGACTTCATAAGAGACTTTGATGCAATAAGCATATGACGACTGATAGTGGTCAACGGTGGCCAATAGATGGTGGTCGGAGCTGGCCAGAGGCAATGTTGGCAAAAATAAGAGGTAGAGAGGGCCATAATTGGCTGGAGGTGTTAGAGACCAGAGTCTCTTATGAAGCCAACTAGTAGATGATGTAGCTAGTAGGTGATGCAGTCAATGTCCCAGTCTCAAAATGGGAGAATTGTTGGGTAATGTGGAGACCCAGTCCACCAAAATTTAATTAGCTTCATAATTAAGAACCTCACCTACCGCTCATCTACTGTCCCACCTACCGCTCACTTACTACATTCCATCTACCGTTCACCTACCTCCCACCCATCGCTCTGATGGTTTATATAAATAGCCTCTTTTGNATGAGGTGCTTTAACATTCATCAACGTAAGGTGAGATTTTGTAGCGCACATTGTGACTTCATAAGAGACTTTCATGCAATAAGCATATGACGACTGATAGTGGTCAACGGTGGCCAATAGATAGTGGTCGGAGTTGGCCAGAGGCAATGGTGGCGAAAATAAGAGGTAGAGAGGGCCATAGTTGGCTGGAGGTGTTAGAGACCAGAGTCTCTTATGAAGCCAACTAGTAGATGATGTAGCTAGTAGGTGATGCAGTCAATGTTCCAGTCTCGAAATGGGAGAATTGTTGGGTAATGTGGAGACCCGGTCCACCAAAATTTAATTAGCTTCATAATTAAGAACCTCACCTACCGCTCACCTACTTTCCCACCTACCGCTCACTTACTACATCCCATCTACCATTCACATACCTCCCACCCATCGCTCTGATGGTTTATATAAATAGCCTCTTTTAGCTTAAAGAAGAAGCCAAGCCAAGCAAGACCAAGCTAAGTCCTCTTTAGAGCTAAGAGAGAAAGAGAGATGAAGAGAGAGAGAGAGGAAGGGAGATAAGAAAATAGAGATTTTCTTGTAAACGTCGAGGCACTCAACGATGTAATTCTTCGAAGAAATAAAATCCTCTGCAGCTCTGTGGACATAGGCAAATTTGCTGAACCACGTAAATCTGTGTGTCGCTCTGGTGTTTTTCTGCNTTGGCTTAAAGAAGAAGCCAAGCCAAGCAAGACCAAGCTAAGTCCTCTTTAGAGCTAAGAGAGAAAGAGAGAGGAAGAGAGAGAGAGAGATGAAGGGAGATAAGAAAATAGAGATTTTCTTGTAAATGTCGAGGCACTCGACGATGTAATTCTTCGAAGAAATAAAATCCTCTGCAGCTCTGTGGACGTAGACAAATTTGCTGAACCACGTAAATCTGTGTGTCGCTCTGGTGTTTTTCTGTGTGCAAATTTTCTCGTTCCATTTTTCACTTTATTGTCGTTGTTATTCACAACATAGAATACTATAGTAAAGCCATGGTAATTTGGAGGATGCAGTCAGAAGATAGTAACTAAGTGGCTAAAGTCACTTGATGATTGTTAGGATATTATAGTTGGGCAATTATGGTAGGACTACCATAGTTAGGCAATTGTGGACGGAAGATATATACTTGGGCAATCATAATTTGATTGGGGGGAGGGGGGGTGTCAGGCGGTCATATATGAGTGATAAGAATCACAGAAATATAGTTAGCAATAATGTTTGGAAGTTTATGGTCTGGTGTGTAATGGTCAATTGCTTGGGCGTTGACGCTCCTATAATAGAGGTCGAACGGTGATTCATCACTGGAGATAGGGACAAAGTCTAATGCAAGTACTCATGTAGAGCTTACGAATCCTTCGAACTCNCGGTCATATATGAGTGATAAGAATCACAGAAATATAGTTAGCAATAATGTTTGGAAGTTTATGGTCTGGTGTATAATGGTCAATTGCTTGGGCGTTGATGCTCCTATAATAGAGGTCGAACGGTGATTCATCACTGAAGATAGGGACAAAGTCTAACGCAAGTACTCATGTAGAGCTTAGGAATCCTTCGAACTTCTAATCTCTCTTTAATCTTCCTTCTTTAAAACCTCTCTCATTTAGACAGTGAGGGATTATATATATATTTTTGAGAGTGACATTTTCTATTAATATCGTCAAAATCCAAAATACTCCACCAATTGAATTAAATTGTATCCCTTAACTATAAGAATTTATGTTTGTCTTAGTAAGATCAAAATTGTATAATAACAAGTCAGGAAAGTCATGATAGTAGTTGACTTAGTGAGATCAAAATTGTATAATAATAACAATAATTTTATAATAATAACAAGCCGGGAAAGTCATGGTTTTTTGCTATAAAAGTAGTATCCTGTCATAAATGTTATAGATGGTAGTTGTAGCATCTACTTGTCATAAAGGTCATCGTAGAAAGTCATGATAGTAGTTGACTATGCATGTCATAAATGATTTCTTCAGGATCATCTGTTGGCCACAGGGGCGTAGGAGGGAGTTGAAGGAGTTGTGAGTTATATAGGTCACAGTTGGTCACAGAGGTCATAGTGATGAGTTGTGATAACATTTGGAAGCTATATAAATCAAATTTGAGAGCTGCATGAGTTGTGTGTCGTTTAGGTTATAGTTAGTCATGTAAACCGTAGTGGTGACTCACAATAATGTCCGTAGGTCATAGAAGCCAAAATTGGGAGCTGCATGAGTAATGGATCACATAGGTCGTTGTTAGTCACGTAGGTCATAGTGGTGAGTTGTAATAATGTTTGTAGACATTAAAGAACAGAGTTGAGAGATGCATGAGTTGTGGGCCACATAGACAATAATGATGGGTTGTAATAATGTTTTTTATACCACGGAGACCAGAGTTGGGAGCTACAAGAGTTATATACCACGTAAGTCATAGTTCACCGCCTAATATATAATGGTGATCTGCAATAATGTTTGTAGGTCATAGAAGTCGAAGTTGGAAGCTATGTGAGCTATGAGTTACATAGGCGGTATTGAGGAGCTACAGTGGCGTCTAGGGTTGTCAAAAAGCTTTTATTCTATGACTAACTCATGTTCGGCTCGTTTAGCAGCTCATCAATTCATTCGTTTAGCAAGTATGCTGAACACTTTGAGCTCAATTTATAAAAAGTCAAACACAAACAAATGTTGTTCTTTCGTGTTCAGCTCGTTTTAGCTCGAAATAATTAAATAATCAATCAATAATATTTATTTATATCCTCTCATATTATGTTTTTTATTTTTAGAAATTGTTTTTGGCAGTAAAATTATGAAAAATGTAAATTTAGGTGTTAGATATGTAAATAAATAGATTTTTGTGGTATGCATATAAGTGCCCTTAAAAAAGAGCACTTTCATTTCTCTCATTTAAGAATTATAAATCAATGAGAGTTGAGTAGCATGCATATAAATACCATAAGATTTTTCCCAAAATATTGGCTCTTAACTTTCNTAGAAATTGTTTTTGGCAGTAAAATTATGAAAAATGTAAGTTTAGGTGTTAGATATGTAAATAAATAGATTTTTGTGGTATGCATATAAGTGCCCTTATAAAAGAGCACTTTCATTTCTCTCATTTAAGAATTATAAATCAATGAGAGTTGAGTAGCATGCATATAAACACCATAAGATTTTCCCCAAAATATTGGCTATTTACTTTTCTACATATGTAAATACTTAAGAATTGGTGGTATGTATGTAAATGATGCCATGACCATAAGAATTCTACCTCCCACATCATGTCCTCCTATTTCTTATATATTCTCACTTCGCCTATATTTAAATGAATTCGGATTCAAAATTCAAATTTAGATCGAGTCGAACACAAATATGTTTATTTACGAGCCAGTTCAAACACGAACTCATTTAAAAATCCAAAAAAATTTCAAATGAGCCGAATATGAACAAGCTCTGAGCTCACTTTTGTTTGGCTCGTTTACACTCCTAGCGACGTCAGTTGGCCCTCAAGGCAATGGTGAAGGGTTATGGTTGATGTGAACCACATACTCCACAACGGGCATTTTAATATATACCGCCCAATTCCTATGTATTTACATGTTTAACTCCTAAATTTTGCATTTTAGATTTATACAACCAAATCTTCCATATCATATAAAAAATAATACCATTTTAACTTTATAAAAGCTAAATGTATCTTCCATACATAAGTAAGATAGTATGCATGCACAAATTAAAATTTAGTTGTTAGAATTGCAAATTCATAGTGAGTGGTTGGCATGTATGTACAATTGTATATCTTCTTATATAACTTTATAAATAGAATGCATTTCATGTTAATATATGTAAAAAAAAAAAATTTGGGTAAGAATATTTTGACTTTGATCAGGAAGGATGAGTTTTTTAAATTATAAATTTATTTGAGATGAATGTATTATATAAATAATGGTCTGTTTGGGGCAGTTGCAACTTATTGAGGGTCCATTTGGGGCAGCTTATAAGTGCGGGCGGCGTTTTCAAAACGAAACGCCACCGTACCGTTTGGCTCGCGCGTTTCACTAGCTTATCCGAAACTGCATTTGAGTTTTTACANAAATTTCAAATGAGCCGAATATGAACAAGCTCTGAGCTCACTTTTGTTTGGCTCGTTTACACTCCTAGCGACCCTCAAGGCAATGGTGAAGGGTTATGATTGATGTGAACCACATGCTCCACAACGGGCATTTAAATAGATACCGCCCAATTCCTATGTATTTACATATTTAACTCCTAAATTTTGCATTTTAGATTTATACAACCAAAATCTTTCATATCATATAAAAAATAATACCATTTTAACTTTATAAAAGCTAAATATATATTCCATACATAAGTAAGATAGTATGCTTGTAAAATTGAAATTTAGTTGTTATAATTGTAAATTCATAGTGATTGGTTGGCATGTATGTACAATTGTATATCTTCTTATATAACTTTATAAATAGAATGCATTTCATGTTAATATATGTAAAAAAAAAAAAAAAATTGGGTAAGAATATTTTGACTTTGATCAGGAAAGATGAGTTTTTTAAATTATAAATTTATTTGAGTCCTTCCTTTTTTAAATTATAAATTTATTTGAGATGAATGTATTATATAAATAATGGTTTGTTTGGGGCAGCTGCAACTTATTGAGGGTCCGTTTGGGACAGCTTATAAGTGTGGCCGTACCGTTTGACTCGTGCGTTTCGCCAGCTTATCCGAAACTGCGTTTGAGTATTTACACTAAACGCAGGTCGTGGGTCGACCCTTGCGGCCGGCCCGCGGGCCGCGTTTTAGGATAAGCAGCTTATCCTGAAACACACAGCTGCCCAAAACAGACGCTGAATAATCTGTTGATAAACTGGTTAGATATATGCGGTTTTAAAATACTGTTTTCGGCGTTTTCAAACTGCAGTTTACCCAAATAGTTCATGTACGTTTTCAAAATTCCACCGCACCGAATAAGCTGCCCCAAACAAACCCTTAATAAATAAATTTTATATTGCATTAAGTGTGAAAAAATTACCAGTTTTTAAAATTTATTAATTATCATAACTAAATTCTAATTATCACATTGTTTTATTCAAGGATCGTTCTGATCGTCACTGTACTAATCATCGCAGCCGTCCATCACGAAGGTCTCCGAGGTCTCCATTTTATCCAGCTTTTTCTACCCTACCCTCTCTCCTCTTTCTCATTCTTCGCTCCGCCGCCGGTTCTCCTCGGAGAAACCAAACTCCTTTCCAATTTTCTTCTNTATTCAAGGATCGTTCTGATCGTCACTGTACTAATCATCGCAGCCGTCCATCACGAAGGTCTCCGAGGTCTCGATTTTATCCAGCTTTTTCTACCCTACCCTCTCTCCTCTTTCCCATTTTTCGCTCCGCCGCCGGTTCTCCTCGGAGAAACCAAACTCCTTTCCAATTTTCTTCGTTTAGGTAGTCGAAGAGAGAAAGGAGATCTATGGATTCGGATCAAGGGAAGCTCTTCATCGGCGGTATTTCGTGGGAAACAACTGAAGAGAAGCTGAAAGATTATTTCAGCCAGTACGGCGATGTCTTGCAGACGGTGGTGATGAGGGATAAGGCTACAGGAAAGCCTAGGGGCTTTGGATTTGTAGCTTTTGCGGACCCTTCCGTCGTAGATCGTGTACTCCAAGACACTCACACCATCGACGGCCGCACTGTGAGAATCATTTCATCATGCGGTTTTTATCTTAATATTTTGGAAATTTATTCATGATAATATGTTATTCACAGCATTTTTTTCTTCTGCGACATGAGTTTCGTTTGTTCTCTGTTGTTTTTTTCTATCAAATTTACGGTATAGTTAATCTGGTTTGATAGGGTTCTATGCTGATCTATGAAACATTTGATGGATGTTGTTGCTATATTTATGGAGATTTAATTACTTTCTACTCCCAGTTTTGTGACGATTTGTTAATGATTGCTTTTCATGCATTTTTTTTTTCTTGGAGAATGCATGGAGTTTTGGGTCGAGGTGTTGGATTGTAAGTTTTGGATGCAATAATATGCACTTGTCTGTTTCTACTTAGAATTTTTGTTTTAGTTAATTCTGTAAATGTTGATTTTATAATCTTGGGAATTTGGCAGACAATATGCTTAGGGTATGTTTGGCTGTTCTGAGGATTTAAGTTAAATAGGATTTGGTAAATACTGTATATCCGGATTGATAAAATCCAGATGTGTTGAATCCAGGAATATATTTGGCTTGATTTAAGTTAAATCTAGTTAACTCTATTTGCAATGTTTGACGATTGCGTCTCTCCCTCCTGCACAACTTCAAGAAGCAACGAGGCATTCCTTCTTAAATCCATTAAGTTTACCTATTGATCGAATTTATACAATATGGGATTTACATTACGGGAGAGAAGAAAATGGATCGTCAGTCCGATGTTTTTCACATTTTGCTGGATTTATGTTAAATTCAACATAAATCCTATTAAAAGGGTGCTACCAAACATCCCTTAATCGGAGTTAAATCTTGAGAGTAATTTGGATGCAAGTAAGAATACCTATTTGAATTCCTAGATCCTATTGTCTCAAATATTGCAACTCTTGCTTTTGGCATGATTTCCTAGATACTAGATTTAAGGTGGACTTTGTACATTCAACTTAATATTGGATTTTTGAATTCCCGGATTAAAATAAGACTAAAAATATGATTAAATCTCACAATTGAATAACACATAAGATTAATTCAAGTGTTTGTATAATTGTACTTATCAGTGTTAATTTTTTGGGATATTTACATACCTACTACCCAATTCCTCTGTATTAACCACCTAAACCTCAATTTTTTTATACAAACCATACAAAATATGCCGAAAACATAGGAATTGGGCGGTCTGTACATAAAAATTGAAGTTTGGGTGATTGATATTTAATTCGTAGGAACTTGGTAAAACATATGTAAAGGCCGCACTAATTTTTAAAAAGTGAATGATAGACCTTTAATAGCTTCTGAACGATATTTCATTCTTAGTCTTATCTTTACTGTTTGCAATTGCAAGGACTGATTTTTTTTTTTAAATAAGCTTATTGCATTAAAAAACTAATAAAAGATACAAAAGACCGCAATGGCTGAATTTTGGCGTTATATTTTTGCACTTATTTGTTTCCTTTTAGTATTTAGAGTGGAATATGTGATTGCATACCGCGTATTAGGAGACCACTTGTTTTTATGAGGATGTACTAGTTCTTATTGCCTCCAATTTTTAACTCTTGCTTTTGGTAATATTTACTAGATCTTGGATTTAGCGCGGACTTAGGGGCTGTTTTGTGACAGATTTAGTAAAATCTGTAATTCTGGATGTACTAAATTATGATAATGCTAAGATTTAGGATTACAAATTAAGATTTAATAAATTTTTTTCTTGCTGCTCCGTTTCCTTTTTTTTTTTGGTAATTTTGATGCTATCTATTGGTTTGCATGGTATTTTATTATCTCCAGACCACCACTGATTTTCTTTATCAGTTAAGCGGACATTTTTTTTTTGAATGATTGAACTGTTTTTCTGGAGTTTTATTATATTCTTATGTTGATCTTATTATCTATTCATTTCTATTTTTAATAATCATGAATGTGATGAAATTAGATTGTGCAGTTTTAATCTTTGCTTTCTTCATTTGTTGTGCTTCCCCTTCAGTTTTCTTCCTTTTGTTTTAAAACTAGATTTAGGGATTTTGTTCTCCCAGACCCATTTTTTTAATTTGAATTTCTGTAGATGTTGACAGGTCGGATCAAGCATGTTTTTTTTCTCAGTTACTGCATTTATTGTAATGCTAATATAAGATTTTTCTGTTTAAAATTTAGTACTTTGGTTTAATTTAAATAGATTCACTTGGAATAGATCTTAGTGACTTGATTCTATTTAGCATATTTTGGACAATATGAGAAAATAACTTATTTGTTTTGTCTGAGTTTATCGAGCAATCGAATCCCAAAATGTTATTTTTCAGACGTAAATAAGTGGTTTGTTTTACTGATATGATATTGGAAGTGATATATGTGCCACATAACTTAGATATGTTAGGATTCACATTAATTTAATATACTTCGTCAGTTATCATATGGATAGTGACATGGCCTTCTTTTAAGTGAAGATTTATTTGTGGAGTGTAGCATTGNCCTAGTGACTTGATTCTATTTAGCATGTTTTGGACAATATGAGAAAATAACTTAGTTGTTTTGTCTGAGTTTGTCGAGCAATCGTATCCCAAAATGTTATTTTTCAGACGTAAATACTTGGTTTGTTTTACTGATATGATATTGGAAGTGATATATATACCACATAACTTNCCTAGTGACTTGATTCTATTTAGCATGTTTTGGACAATATGAGAAAATAACTTAGTTGTTTTGTCTGAGTTTATCGAGCAATCGTATCCCAAAATGTTATTTTTCAGACGTAAATACGTGGTTTGTTTTACTGATATGATATTGGAAGTGATATATATACCACATAACTTAGATATATTAGGATTCACATTAATTTAAGATACTTCGTCAGTTATCATATGGATAGTGACATGGCCTTCTTTTAAGTGAAGATTTATTTGTTTAGTGTAGCATTACTTTTGGTTTTAAAAATACAACCATTAACTTTGGTATGTTTTTTATCTTTGCTCTCTAATCACTGGATTTTCTTAGGTGGAAGCTAAGAAGGCTATGTCAAGAGAGGAACAGCATACTGCTGTTCGATCAGGGAATAACACAATGAGAAATGCTGGCGGCGGCGGCGGCGGCGGAAGTATTCGAACCAAAAAGATTTTTGTCGGAGGGCTTCCTCCCACTCTATCCGATATGGAGTTCCGCAAATACTTTGAAGCTTTTGGCACCGTGACTGATGTTGTCGTGATGTATGATCCGAACACGCAGCGTCCTAGAGGTTTTGGCTTCATATCTTTTGACTCANCGAACCAAAAAGATTTTTGTCGGAGGGCTTCCTCCCACTCTATCCGATATGGAGTTCCGCAAATACTTTGAAACTTTTGGCACCGTGACCGATGTTGTCGTGATGTATGATCCGAACACGCAGCGTCCTAGAGGTTTTGGCTTCATATCTTTTGACTCAGAAGATAGTGTTGATCGGGTGGTTCAGAAGCAATTTCATGATGTGGGTGGGAAAGCTGTGGAGGTTAAACGTGCCCTTCCAAAGGACGCAAACCCTGGAAACACCACAAACCGATCCGTGGGGGGCGGAACATATCAGTCTTACGGAAGCTCGGGCACCAACTCTAACTCTTACGATAACAGAGTTGATGGCAGTCGGTACATGCAGGCACCAGCAAGTGGTGCTGGTTATAATCCATATGGTTCGNTTTTGACTCAGAAGATAGTGTTGATCGGGTGGTTCAGAAGCAATTTCATGATGTGGGTGGGAAAGCTGTGGAGGTTAAACGTGCCCTTCCAAAGGACGCAAACCCTGGAAACACCACAAACCGATCCGTGGGGGGCGGAACATATCAGTCTTACGGAAGCTCGGGCACCAACTCTAACTCTTACGATAACAGAGTTGATGGAAGTCGGTACATGCAGGCACCAGCAAGTGGCGCTGGTTATAATCCATATGGTTCTTCGGGTTACGGTGCTCCCGCTTATGGTTACGGAACGGCTACCAATGGTGTAGGTTTCAGCTACGGAAACACCGGGGCCTATGGAAATCCTGGTGGACTTGGCGCTGGTTATGTTAGCGGACCTCCAGGTGCTCCGAGGAGTGGGTATGTTTCTACTGGTTATGGTGCAAATGCAGGGTATGGAGGAANCACCGGGGCCTATGGAAATCCTGGTGGACTTGGCGCTGGTTATGTTAGCGGACCTCCAGGTGCTCCGAGGAGCGGGTATGTTTCTACTGGTTATGGTGCAAATGCAGGGTATGGAGGAGCTGTTTCTGGACACACAGGTCAGTCTCCCAGTGCTGCAGCAGGATATGGAAACCAAGGCTTTGGTTATAGTGGGTATGGTGGGCCTGAAGGTCCTTATGGCAATCCAGGTGGTTATGGTGGTGTCAATCCTAGTGGTGGTGGGGAGCAGGGTGTGGGGGGTGGCTTTGCTAGCGGAGGTTATAATGATGGCAGTGGAAGTACCGGTTATTCGAATGCTTGGAGATCTGATCCTGCTCAGGGAGGCGGCTATGGGGCCGGTCAGTTGGCTGGTGCTGGTGCACCTGGTGGGGCTATTGGTTATAGTGGATATACTGGTTCTCAATCCAGGCATGGGCAGCAACAGTGATCTTAATGCCCGAGTTTTCGTTGCATCCGTTTATTGGTTATTTGGATTTGCTACTTTGATTTTTATGCAACTTTGGTTCTGTGATATGAAATCCTTCTGCCTGCTGAAGAGGAATGATTTTTGGGGAAGGGTTTGAATATTCGAGTGCCTTATCTTTAGTATGTTAGTTTTTTATCTGCTTTGCCTTGCATAAACTGTAGTTGTTCTGTAGTGTAATATATAGCTTGTACTATCGTTTATCGACCGTTTCTGCTGTTTAATTATGCGGTTATGTAGGGCGTTATATGACATTATGTTGTGTAGTCAGCCTCTAGTTATCCGGCAACTAGAGTAAGCTTGTGTTAGTTTTTCCATTATGTTTCCTGGTTTTATGCTATTGTTATGACTGGTCTTAAAGCGTAGCATTCTATTTTAGTGGCCTTATTGTTTGCTTTTATATGGGTTACTCTGTTTTTTTTGGCAGCAAGGAAGCGATAATGGTACAGCTTTCTTATCATAATTTTGGGGGAAACATTGATGGATTTTCCTTAGCTGTAGCATATAATTGACACATTATCATCATTTTTAGGATATTTTATGTGATTTCATCATTTGTGGTTCAAGTAAATTAGTCTAACGTATAAGGATTTATATAAAAATCACCTTCTACAGCCTACATCAAAATGTGTTAGCCTAGCATTTTACCATGTTGGATTAACGGATTAGCATGCATGGTCTATTATGTTGCAATTATAGATTAACATATTAGCATGTATGGTCTATTATGTTGCAATTATGGATTAACATATTAGCATGTATGGCCTATTATATTTTTATATTTGATTAACATATTAGAATGTATGGCCATGGATGTTGCTATAGTAGATTAACAGATTAGCATGTGTGGCCTATCATGTTGTTCTATTAGATTAGCAGATTAGAATGTATGGCCAAGTATGTTGCTATTGTAGATTAATAGATTAGCATGTGCGGCAAGTATGTAGTTATAGTAGATTAACTGATTAGCATGCGTGGCCTAGTATGTTGCTATAGTACATTAACAGATCAGCATTTATGGCCTAGTATCTTGCTATATAAGAATATTGTAGATTATTCTAATGGTTAAGTTAGGGGTAGATGTAGAATTAACACTACAGTAATACTGGAATAATCGTTTTTTTTTCTCTTTTCTGCCATGCATTTCCCTCCTGTACAGGGGTTGCTGTGTGCACATTGTTGCAATGTATCCAGATACTCCGTGGAAGCCAAAATCTGTTGCCATGACCAATGGTATGTATGTCTGTCTTGGTGATAGATTAGTTTTGCATTTGGGTAAAATAGGTGAAAACTAGTCTTTGTAATTTTTAGTGTTAGTTTACTACCTTTGCTTTAGGTTAATTCATATTCTAATCATAGAATATCTTAGCCGTGTTTTTTAATTTAACTTTTTTAGCTAAATTTGCCATATTTTCACATTAGTTTATTTTTTGGGTTGCTTATAATTCTATATTTTAGCATACATGAAGATCATGTGTTTTGCCAATTTTGCATACAACTCTAGTTTTGTGTCCTCTTAAGCAATATCTTAAAATTTTACATATAGGTTTCTAATTTTGCATTTCTCCCCTCTATTTTATCTTATCTTGTCACTCGGCTGCTTATTTTAAGAAATATTTATTAGGGATAATTACATACACATCACTCGAATCATTGCTATTTACAAAGGTAGCACCCAAGATGATTGGTTTTTTTTCTTAACTACCGAACCCATGCATTTACGTGTGCCACGGTCAAATTATTGAGAATTTGATAAGAATGAAAAATAATGGATTGGAGTTTTATTGTGAATATTGATATTTGAGTGAGACTTTAAAAAATGAATGAAAGAGATTGCTCGATTTGTAAATAAGACAATGTTTCAAGTGTTATTTATGTACTTGCCTCAATTTATTGAGCGAATATTGTGTGCACCAGTCGTGCGGGCCGTGGTATTCTGGTGGCAGTGGGGTGATATTGCATCTCAATACCATCCCAATACTATCGTAATATCATCAATTCTATCTCAATATCACGTCAATGCCACCGAACCGCACCTAATTCACACCCATCTCATCTGCACACTATTTTTTCCCTCTTTATAATGCTCTTTTGATTATCACTCTATTTGAGATCTCATGCTTCTACCATGACGTTGTTCCTAGAAGAAGCACAACAACGCTCTAATGCACCTTTTCAATTTCACATCTTTCCAAACTACATCCTCCAATTCTCTTCCACTCCTTAATTGGACCGCTTTCACATGCTCACTATTCTTCTCCTTAGTGTTTAATCTCAGTGTTGCTAGGAAGAGTGCTTCGGGGTTGATTGCCAAGTGAGTTAGCAATCTGTCCCAACTGATTTTCTTATATTCCTAATTGTTGCACCTTAACTTTACTATTGATTCCCTATCCGCAATACAAACTCCTCCCAAGATATCTTCTTTTTGAATTGTGGGTTAGAGTTGAATCTTGAAGGATGAGAAGGTCTATAATTGTCAGTATTGAAACTCCAGCTGTCACATAGAAGTTCAAAAGGCTTTTTTTTTTTTAGTTTATTGAACCCTCGTAAATTTTCTATTATAATTATAAATTTAGCTTTTTTCTTATAAATCATTCAAAACATTAAATATAATATTTTAACCTCCCAAAATATAGTTATAATATTTTAACCATTCTAGTAAGTATAGTCATCCTCCTAAACTCTATAGTTATTATATATTTTAAGTTTTAGTTGGTTGATATGTAAAAAATTATTTATTAAAATATAACTTTGTGTGGAGGAAATACACAGTATCAAATCTCTGTTTTTTAGGAAGCTACAATTGATTTATGTATTTTTACCCATTCTGGTGAATCAGATTGCTGGACTCGCGGCTGGCGGCAGAATGGTTGTTGTAAAGGGTGCATCTCCATTTAATCGAACCAGTTCTCCTCCAGACGAGAATAGACACAATCCTTCACTGTATAACTAAATTTCTTCTCTTGTTTGTATTCTTCTCTTCATTTATAGATGATTTTTTTGTTCAATTTCTTATCTTTTAATTTCAAATAATTTGTGTTCATTACAGCAGAGTTTATAAGCTTTAGATATAATCTAGAATAAAATTATTAGTTAAGCGAGTTATGTGGAAGTGTTGTGTTTGACTCATCACTTACTTCTTTATATAAATATGATTTTTTTAATTTGATGTGCTTTACAAATTTTAATTGTGAAGGTTTTTGATTTAAATCATTGAAGCATTATTTCACTTTTTCGAAGTTTTATAGGAATGTNTCCAGACAAGAATAGACACAATCCTTCACTGTATAACAAAATTTCTTCTCTTGATTGTATTCTCTCTTCATTTATAGATGATATGTTTGTTCAATTTCTTATCTTTTAACTTCAAATAATTTGTGTTCATTACAGCAGAGTTTATAAGCTTTAGATATAATCTAGAATAAAATTATTAGCTAAGCCAGTTATGTGGAAGTGTTGTGTTTGACTTGTCAATTATTTTTTTATAAATATAATTTTTTTAATTTGATGTGCCTTACAAATTTTCATTGTGAAGGTTTTTGATTAAAATCAGCAAAGCATTATTTCACCTTTTGAAGTAATGGTATCAGGACTAAACACGTAAAGTTATGCACGGAGTCCAATGAAATCATTCCACGTTGCGGTGATAGAAAAAAAAAATTAGCCGGTAATATAAGGAAATATTTCTTCTATATTATTTAGGTGTTATTGTGTTATTGATGTGTTATTATGTTATTATAATACTGAGAATATTCTCAGAATATAATAACAATTGAATAATATACAATAACACCTGAATAATACGGAATAACACTAGAGGAATATTCTCTTTTATAATTAGGTCAAATTTTTTTTCTGTCACATCTATGTGTCGTAATTTTATTGGACTCCGCACGTAACTCCGCACGTAACTCTACGTGCGGAGTCCTAATATTATTTTTTTTTCTGAAATGACTTCTGATATACATACAAAAAAATTGAAGTTTAGGAGTTACATTTATAAATACATAGGAATTGAGCGGTTTGTATGTAAAGTTTATCAACAATTTTATTATATTTTGATCGATAATTATGAAATAAAATATAACTCTCTCAAATTAATTAATTATAAAACTTTTTAATTTTTAGTATTTAATTAAATATGATTACTACGATTTTTTTTAAAATAAAATAGTTTTTATGCATATATTTTAACATGATTATGATATTAAAATTTTATAAATATAAATATTACATTTTATTATCAAATATATAAATACAAAGANGTGATCTGCAATAATGTTTGTAGGTCATAGAAGTCGAAGTTGGAAGCTATGTGAGCTATGAGTTACATAGGCCGTATTGAGGAGCTACAGTGGCGTTTAGGGTTGTCAAAAAGTTTTTATTCTATGACTAACTCATGTTCGGCTCGTTANTCTAAAAAATCACAAAACAAAAGATAGATTACTGGCATCTTCATCTTTGTGACGCCGTAAAGATTAGACATTAGAAACAAATCATGACAAAGACTACTAAAAAATAGGATAAATTTTGGAAAGAAAAAAAGAACTTTTGTGAAGATTGTCAAACTGTACATTCATATAAAAGAGGAACAACCATATAACACTATATCATATAAAAAAAAAAAAATTATAAAATGAATATCCAAGAATTATTGAGTTGAGATTTATTTATTTAGTGGAAGAAAAAATATCATATAATAAATAAAATTTTCCCTCACAAATGATATTTCGTTTAGGAGCATTTGCATGCATTCCACCCAACTCTTTTGTATTTACATATCTAATACCTGAATTTTATGTTTTAAATTAATATCACCTAACTTTTTCATACCATATCAAAAATAAGGGGGAGTAAAGAAACATTAACATTTTTCTATATACAAACTATTTTAGTGTTTATATGATATTACAAAGTAGTTTCTATTTTTAGTTAGTGGACCAAATAACATTTATC
>JXCR01103431.1:46089-64619 GCA_002079205.1 Phalaenopsis hybrid cultivar | reverse complement strand
TTTCAGGATAACCGGCCGCGGGCCGCGTTTCAGGATAAGCAGTTTATCCTGAAACACACAGCTGCCTAAAACGGACGCTGAATAATCAGTTGATAAACTAATTAGATATGTGCGGTGTGAAAATACTGCTTTCAGCATTTTCAAACCGCAGTTTACCCAAATAGTTCATGTGCGTTTTCAAAACGCCACCGCACCAAATAAGCTGCCCCAAACAGACCCTTAATAAATAAATTTTATATTGCACTAAGGGTCTGTTTGGGGCAGCTGCAGCTTATCCAGCTTCTGCTGATAAACAACTTATCCTGATAATCTGCTGATGAGCAGCTGATCCGGATAAGCTGTCTGGCTGTTTGGTTGGCGCTTATGGAAAACATCTGATTGTGAAAAATTAACCATTTTGCCCCTGTTCTGAATAAACAGTTTAGCTGTTTGGTTAGTGCGTTTTGTAAACAGCTTATTTGAATTTTTTTTTCATTAAATGTATAATCTGTGCAACAGAATCTGTTCTTTTCTAAACAAAATTAAAAATAACTGTTCAGACAATAAAATACCAAAAAATTAATTTATATTCATATAACTAAAACATATCCGATCACATCAAACGAATATGTTACACATACAAAAGTCAAACGCATATGTACATACTACTACAAAGTATAATAACAACCCATAAAGAAGAAAAAATAACATGTTAAAATGATAAGTAGAAATATGATAATGTTGACTTTATAATGTAGCAGCATATCACGACCCATGACACCTGCATCTGACACTCCAAAACCCTGAGCGAACCTGTCCGACTGCGATATTCTAGAAACGGAAGAACTCGAACCACATGTGGTNATATATATATATATATATATATATACATATTTCATATAAAATATTCATATTTCATATAAAAAAATACCACTGTTCTAGCCTTTGTATAAGATAAAAATGGAATTTTTTGTGTTAGATATGTAAATACATGAGAATTGAGTGGTTGGCATGCAAATCTTCCTAATTTTTAATGATATTGCATAAGGACTTTATAAGTAAAATTACGTGCGGAGTCTAATGAAATCACTTCATGTTGTGGTGACAGAAAAAAAAATTGTCTGGTAATATAAGTGAATATTTCTTCCGTGTTATTCAGGTGTTATTGTGTGTTATTCACTTGTTATTGATATGCTATTGTGTTAATATAATATCAAAAATATTTTCAGAATATAATAACACATGAATAACATATAATAACACCTGAATAACATGGAATAACACAAGTAGAATATCCTTTTACTATCAGGTTAGTTTTTTTTCTGCCATTTCTACGTAACGTAGTGTTATTAGGTTAAATTTTTTTTTTTCTATCACCTCTACATAGCGTAATTTTTTAGGTTTTGCACGTAATTCTACATGTATAATTCTAATACAATATTTTTTTCCTGAAATGACTTCTGATATGCATACAAAACAATTGAAGTTTAGGAGTTACATTTATAAATACATAGGAATTGAGCGGTTTGTATGTAAAGTTTATCAATAATTTCATTATATTTTGAACAAGCTCGATAATTATGAAATAAAATATAACTTTCTCTCAAATTAACTAATTATAAAACTGGTTAATTTTTAGTATTTAATTAAATATGATTACTACGATTTTTTTTAAATAAATTAGTTTTTATGCATATATTTTAAGATGATTATGATATTAAAATTTTATAAATATAAATATTACATTTTATTATCACATATATAAATACCAAAAAAAAAANTGTTTCCTTTTAGTATTTAGAGTGGAATATGTGATTGCATACCGCGTATTAGGAGACCACTTGTTTTTATGAAGGATTTACTAGTTCTTATTGCCTCCAATTTTTAACTCTTGCTTTTGGTAATTATTAGTGGATCTTGGATTTAGCGCGGACTTAGGAGCTGTTTTGTAACAGATTTTGTAAAATCTGTAATTCTGGATGTACTAAATTATGATAATGCTAAGATTTAGTAAATTTGGACTTTAAGGCTAAACTAAGGAGAAATTGAAAAATTAAATCGAAAATTTAGAAGTAGCCATTTTTTAATATGGTAAGATTTAAATTAAATCCAACTTAAATCCGTTAACCCACAACCCCTTAGTACATTCAATTGATATTGGATTTAGGGAGTTAAGCATTTAAGAAATTAGGATTTGAGAAGCCTAAAAAGATATGTTTAAATGCTGAAATCGAACCACAGCAAAGTTTTATTCAAGNGATTTGAGAAGCCTAAAAAGATATGTTTAAATGCTGAAATCGAACCACAGCAAAGTTTTATTCAAGTTTTTTTGTGTATTGGATTGTAATTTTACTATCGTTTTTTTTAAATATGATTAATGGACCTTTAGTAGCTCTTGAAGGACACTGCATTCTTTGTCTTATGATCGCTCTTTATTTGTGAGGCTTCAATCTTGGCATTTTTTTTCCTCTAGTATTTGTTTCTGTTTGCTTGTTAGAGGGTTTTGCACTGTGTATTAAGAGAACTCTCCACCCCCTCCCCCTCCCCCTCCCCGTCTCTCTCTATCCCTCCCACCACCCTCTCTCTATCATTCTCTCTGTCTCACATTGTGTAATTTGAGAGAGTTGCATTTTTCCACCTTCTCAACTCTTCAATGCAATTCCTAGAATGAGCTACAATCTTGTTCTTCCATCGACACATTTATCTCTTAATGAATGTATCTGCTGTTTGAGTAATTTATTTAATTTATTTGACTACATCATCAGTTCATTTTGGATTCATTTTATTATCCTGATATATGGTTATTTAAATGTGAAATTTTGATTGAAGACTGTCTTTTATTTTATTGCATCTGCAGATTGTCATTTTTTTTTTTCAATCTGTAATGAATTGAGATTCAAGTGTAATATTTCTTCTAGGTTGATTTATATTTTGATCATTTGTTCTACTTTTATGAGATGCTGGCTTGATCATCATGTAGGAACTCTGGGATAATCTTGTGAGTTTTTGGAGAATTCCACATTTGTTTGATTTTTTTCAAAATTATATTGAGTATATTTATAGATAAATCTATTTTTTTCTTGCTGCTCCCTTTCCTTTTTTTTGGTAATTTTGATGCTATCTATTGGTTTGCATGGTATTTTATTATCTCCAGACCACTGAGTTTCTTTATCAGTTAGGTGGACTTTTTTTTTTGAATGATTGAACTGTTTTTCTGGAGTTTTGTTATATTTTTAAGTTGATCTTATTATCTATTAATTTCTATTTTTAATAATCATGAATGTTNTTTTTCAAAATTATATTGAGTATATTTATAGATAAATCTATTTTTTTCTTGCTGCTCCCTTTCCTTTTTTTTTGGTAATTTTGATGCTATCTATTGGTTTGCATGGTATTTTATTATCTCCAGACCACTGAGTTTCTTTATCAGTTAGGTGGACATTTTTTTTTGAATGATTGAACTGTTTTTCTGGAGTTTTANATGGACTAAGGAATAGGCCCTATAAAGCTTCTAAGAACGTTCTCTAAAGACTCTCCTTCATTTTGGTCAATCATGTAGAGGTGGGATAGATAGTTAATTATTCTCTAATTTATGATAAGCTGTTTTGTAAAGATCTTGGCGAGCTTAATAAAAATATGGATGGTTACACAATGGAGCGTGAGAGTGGAGAAAGAATTGGTAAAGCTGCACATCAAATAATATTGGATGTGCATAATGGTCCTATTGCGTGCCTGAGATTCACAAAGATAGAGTTGTATTTGAGTGTTTTAGAATTGCATAAAAATCTAACGCCAGAAAAGTAGTAGAAGGAGACACCAATATTTTTTATGTGGAAAAAACTTGAAAAGAGAAAAAATCACGGAGTCTAATCCACTCAAAGTAATCCATTATGTAATTCTCTTTTCATGAATTAGAAAAGATAGAATCACAAAGCTGATAATCACAAATACACAATAGTAAATCAACAATAGTAACCATAGTTGAACTAGAAAATATATTTAGTTCATGGTTATAATATCAATAGTTAATCACAAATACTGTAGTTGAAAATTGTAAAAGTAGTAATTGGCCACAATGATGGTAATTAGTTACTGCAATAGTGTTAGTTGGTCACAGAGGTTGTAGTTTGAATCTACAGTAGTAGTTGACCACACAAGCTTTAGTTGGGGGCTGCAATAACGTTAGTTGACCACATAGACCGTAGCTCCATATGCATACAAAGCGTTTAAAAAACTATCTCNGAAGATCATGTGCTATGCCAATTTTGCATACAACTCTAGTTTTGTGTCCTCTTAAGCAATATCTTAAAATTTACATATAGGCTTCTAATTTTGCATTTCTCCCCTCTAATTTATGTTATCTTGTCATTCGGCTGCTTATTTTAAGAAATATTTATTAGGGATAATTACATACACATCACTCGAATCATTGCTATTTACAAAGGTAGCACCCAAGATGATTGGTTTTTTTCTGAACTACCGAACCCATGCATTTATGCGTGCCACGGTCAAATTATTGAGAATTTGATAAGAATGAAAAATAATGGATTGGAGTTTTATTGTGAATTTTGATATTTGAGTGAGACTTTAAGAAATGAATGAAAGAGGGTGCTCGATTTGTAAATAAGACAATGTTTCATGTGTTATGTATGTACTTGCCCCGATTTATTGAGTGAATATTATGTGCACCAGGCGTGCGGACCGTGGTATTCTGGTGGTAGTGGGGTGATATTGCATCTCAATACCATCCCAATACTACCGTAATATCATCAATACTATCTCAATATCATGCCAATGCCACCAAACTGCACCTAATCCACACCCATCTCATCTGCACACTATTTTTTTCCTATTTATAATACTCTTTTGATTATCACTCTATTTGAGACCTCATGCTTCTACAATGACGTTGTTCCTAGAAGAAGCACAACAACGCTCTAATGCACCTTTTGAATTTGACATCTTTTCGAACTACATCCTCCAATTCTCTTCCACTCCTTAATTGGACCGTTTTCACATGCTCACTATTCTTCTCCTTAGTGTTTACTCTTAGTGTTGCTAGCAAGAGTTATTTGGGGTGGATTGCCAAGTGAGTTAGCAATCAGTCCCAACTGATTTTTCACATTCCTAATTGTTGCACCTTGACTTTGCTGTTGATTCCCTATCCGCAGTACAACCTCCTCCCAAGATATCTTCTTCTTGAATTGTGGGTTAGAGTTAAATCTTGAAGGATGAGAATGTCTATAATTGTCAGTATTGAAACCACAGTTGTCACGTAGAAGTTCAAAAAGTTTTTTTAGTTTATTATTATAATTATNAGAATTTGATAAGAATGAAAAATAATGGATTGGAGTTTTATTGTGAATTTTGATATTTGAGTGAGACTTTAAAAAAATGAATGAAAGAGGGTGCTCGATTTGTAAATAAGACAATGTTTCAAGTGTTATGTATGTACTTGCCCCGATTTATTGAGCGAATATTATGTGCACCAGGCGCGCGGACCGTGGTATTCTGGTGGTAGTGGGGTGATATTGCATCTCAATACCATCCCAATACTACCGTAGTATCATCAATACTATCTCAATATCATGCCAATGCCACCGAACTGCACCTAATCCACACCCATCTCATCTGCACACTATTTTTTTCCTATTTATAATGCTCTTTTGATTATCACTCTATTTGAGACCTCATGCTTCTACAATGACGTTGTTCCTAGAAGAAGCACAACAACGCTCTAATGCACCTTTTCAATTTCACATCTTTTCGAACTACATCCTCCAATTCTCTTCCACTCCTTAACGGGACCGCTTTCACATGCTCACTATTCTCTCCTTAGTGTTTACTCTCAGTGTTGCTAGCAAGAGATCTTTGGGGTTGATTGCCAAGTGAGTTAGCAATCAGTCCCAACTGGTTTTTCATATTCCTAATTGTTGCACCTTGACTTTGCTGTTGATTCCCTATCCGCAATACAACCTCCTCCCAAGTTATCTTCTTCTTGAATTGTGGGTTAAGAGTTAAATCTTGAAGGATGAGAAGGTCTATAATTGTCAGTATTGAAACTACAGTTATCACGTAGAAGTTCAAAAGTTTTTTTAGTTTATTATTATAATTAGAAATTTAGGTTTTTTCTTATAAATCATTCAAAACATTAAATATAATACTTTAACCTCCCAAAATATAGTTATAATATTTTAACCATTCTTTTAAGTATAGTCATCCTCCTAAACTCTATAGTTATTATATATATTTTAAGTTTTAGGTGGTTGATATGTAAAAAAATTATTTATTAAAATATAGCTTTGTGTGGAGGAAATACACAGTATCCAAATCTCTGTTTTTTAGGAAGCTACAATTGATTTATGTATTTTTACCCATTCTGGTGAATCAGATTGCTGGACTCGCGGCTGGCGCAGAATGGTTGTTGTAAAGGGTGCATCTCCATTTAATCGAACCAGTTCTCCTCCAGACAAGAATAGACACAATCCTTCACTGTATAACAAAATTTCTTCTCTTGATTGTATTCTCTCTTCATTCATGGATGATATTTTTGTTCAATTTCTTATCTTTTAACTTCAAATAATGTGTTCATAACAGCAGAGTTTATAAGCGTAGATATAATATAGAATAAAATTATTGGTTAAGCCAGTTATGTGGAAGTGTTGTGTTTGACTCGTCAATTATTTTTTTATAAATATAAATTTTTTTTTTAATTTGATGTGATTTACAAATTTTCATTGTGAAGGTTTTTGATTAAAATCAGCAAAGCATTATTTCACTTTTTGAAGTAATGGTATTAGGACTCAACACGTAAAGTTATGCACGGAGTCCAATGAAATCACTCCACGTTGCAGTGATAGAAAAAAAAATTAGCTGGTAATATAAGGAAATATTTCTTCTATATTATTTAGGTGTTATTGATGTGTTATTATGCTATTATAATATTGAGAATATTCTCAAAATATAATAACAACTGAATAATATACAATAACACATGAATAATATTGAATAGCACTAGAGGAATATTCTCTTTTATAATCGGGTCAATTTTTTTTTCTGTCACGTCTATGTGTCGTAATTTTATTGGACTCCCCATGTAACTCTGCGTGCGGAGTTCTAATACTATTTTTTTTCTAAAATGACTTCTGATATACATACAAAAAAATTGAAGTTTAGGAGTTACATTTATAAATACATAGGAATTGAGCGGTTTGTATGTAAAGTTTATCAATAATTTCATTATATTTTGAACAAGCTCGATAATTATGAAATAAAATATAACTTTCTCTCAAATTAATTAATTATAAAACTTGTTAATTTTTAGTATTTAATTAAATATGTTTTTATGCATATATTTTAACATGATTATGATATTAAAATATTATAAATATAAATATAAATATTACATTTTATTATCAAATATATAAATACAAAGAAAAAAAAACAAAAAAAACAAATTGATGTACATAGCAAATCAATTTGATACTCGTTGCTCATCTCCTCTTCGGCAGCTGGAAAGCCTTCTTCAAGAAATAGTTCGCCGTGTCATCGTTCCGATGGCAGAGAACTCGAAGCACAGTATTAGGATCCGATCGGCTCCACCTCCCGGCGGTCGCCGGCATCGGAATCCTCCGCCCTTCCGCCATCGCTACGGCGACACTCCACTCACGTGCGGCAGCTGTGAACTCCTCAATAAGCCGTTCCGTCGGCAAGCTCATAAGTCCAATTACACCTTCTACAACCTCCGCCTCCCTATCCACCACCTCCTCCGCCACCAATCCCTCCCCGGAGGCACAGAAAACCCTCTTCATGTTCCTGAAATCCTCCAACACCATCTCGTAATCCGTNCAATCCCTCCCCGGAGGCACAGAAAACCCTCTTCATGTTCCTGAAATCCTCCAACACCATCTCGTAATCCGTACTAACAAAAACCCTCTCCGTCCCTCCGGCTAAAATCACCATCAAGAACATCTCGAATGAGGCCCGCATTACCTCCCTCACCGCCACCGGCTGCGCTCGATCGGTCAATATCGCGAGTAGCGTATTCAGATTCTGCTTCAGAATNCGTAATCCGTCCTAACAAAAACCCTCTCCGTCCCTCCGGCTAAAATCACCATCAAGAACATCTCGAATGAGGTCCGCATTACCTCCCTCACCGCCACCGGCTGCGCTCGATCGGTCAATATCGTGAGCAGCGTATTCAGATTCTGCTTCAGAATCCTCAAACACGGCCGGATTCTCGAACCGGCGACATCGCCGACATAGAGGCTGTGGTAGGAGTGAGCGGAATCGAGGAAGATGAGGCGGTAGGCGGCGATTTCAGAGACGTGGAGTATTGCAGACTGAATTGAGGCGCGGATTAGGTCGAAGTGGGCGGCGGGAGTGAGGCGGCGGTTGTGGTGTAGTTGGTGGTGATGGGCGGAGCTGCTGCCGCGTGAGAAGAAGGTTAGGGATTTGTCGAGGGAATGGATGTGGGAGTGGAGGTAATGGAGGGTGTTGATCCGAATGTAGAGTCGCTGGGTGCCGCGGCTGGTTGATGTGCGGGGATGGTGGGTTTCTCCGGCCGGTGTGCCGCCCGCCGCGACTGGAGTCGGGACTGCACGGCCGATGAAGAGCGGTTCGTTATCTGTGCCGGACGTGCATGGTTTGGCCTTCTTCCATAGCTTTGCGAGACGGGAGTCTTGATTGCAGCGCGTCAATGGGGGCAGTTGCGGCAGGTAGCTTTGTCGAGTGCCTGGATTCAGAATAAGGACAACATGAGGTTAGTATATGAAATGATCTTAATATCCCAATCTCAGCTAATTAGCTCTGGTTCCATTCCAGGTATGTAAAAGCATAAATTTTATCTGATTGATATGTAAATTTTGTATTACAATTTGATTCCCTTTTGAAAATTTTGTTGCTTGATTTGAATATTTCACATGTGGAGATAAAAGACAATTAGACATACATTAAGAACATAATTCTTTAGAAAAACTTTTAAATGGATAAATGATGAGGGCTAAAGATTTGTTTTGTAGTGGANATGTAAATTTTGTATTACAATTTGATTCCCTGTTGAAAAATTTGTTGCTTGATTTGAATATTTCACATGTGGAGATAAAAAGACAATTAGACATATATTAAGAACGTAATTCTTTAGAAAAACTTTTAAATGGATAAATGATAAGGGCTAAAGATTTGTTTTGTAGTGGATTATAAGTTATAGGTGGCAAACATTGGTGCCAATTATCAATGAGTGATAGATGATGGATGACTCTGGGTGTTGGGAGCAAGGAATCATGCTTGGAAATATTGTTATGGAAAGTATTAAATCTAATGATCCTAAATTAGGAAGTGTGTATTTTAGAAAGATTGGTTGTAGATAACATAATTTGAGTATATTTAATTATATGATATTTTCTATATTATGAAACATAATTAGAGGAGATCTAATACATGATCTTTCTTATGCTTGAAAAATTCTTAATTTGTACGCTCCACTCTTCTCATATTTATAGAAGGGATTGTTGAGAATTTGGTATGTGTGTTGAGTTGTAACTCTGATTCAGCCGATTTGTTTTCTTTCTTCCCACCTATTTGATAGTGAAATAACCTCTCTCTATGAATGTAGATAGATTTGCATCGAATCACGTAAAATACATTGTGTTTGGTTGTTTGTTTTTTGTGTGAATTTGTTTTCCGTATTGTTTTGCATAACAATTTGTACCAGAGCCAGATCAATGTTTATAGTGACGAGCGGGTACATTTCCCACGAAGTCGTAAACGCAAGATAAGAAGATCAGAGCAAGTTGGCCTACGTGATCTAGTGAAGCCATGTATAATAGCATGTCATTATGTATTTCAACATCTACCACGATGAAGTCGGCTAACGTACTTACTCTAATGTGGAAGATTTGAGAGGAAGAAGAGTTTTGCAAAGAAGGATGCCAGCGACGATACTTTTCTAAAGTCGGACAAATCTCGTGGGCGCATTCTTAGAAAAAATTTACGTGCTTTTTGTTTTGAGACTAGTCATTAGAAGAAATATTGTTCAAAGTTGAAGGAGCAGGGAAAGCGAGTTTCCTCTAAGGCAAAAGCTGATCTAATTATGGAGAGGAGTGACAAAAAGGATTCAAGGGTGTTGTTATATGTAGCTTCTCACAATTTGTATACAGACAATTTATTTTGAATTTTCAACTCAAGTGCTACCTATCATTTTTGTCCCCATCGAGAGTGGTTATGTACTAACACGAAGCTAGATAACAGTGCAGTGAATATGAGCAACAATCAAGCTTTTTGTATTATTGGTGTAGACAATGTCTTTATCAGGATGTATGATGATATTGTGAGGGAGCTGATTGCTGTTAAACATATTACAAATATTAGAAGTTTCGTTAGTTAGGGCCTTAGAGGTCAAAGACTAAAAGATAGTTATTGATGCAAGGGTATCAAGGATGTGTAGTAGAGCATTGATTTTTATTGAAGGGAGTTTTCCATCACAATTTTATATCTATAGGGTAGTATAATGATTGAAACGATTGTTGTTACTGATGATTCTTTTAACAATACTAAATCACACTGTGTTTGGTTGATTGTTTATTATGTGAATTTGTTTTTCACATTATTTTCACAATAAAGATAACATGGATAACTAAGAAAATAAAAGAGAAATATGAATCAATAAAATGCTAGACGAGGTAAATTGAAATGAGTTAGAAGTCTTGTAATTTTTCTATATTCTCTTTTTAAACATTTGTCCAAACTATATAAAAATATGATAAATTTTTAATGAGAAAAGGGCCAAAATAGTCCCTGATTATTTACACGGGGTCATTTTAATCCTAGAGTTTATAGAAGTGTCAACATAGTCTTTGATTTAAAATTGAGCTATAATTGTCCTTCATGGGAACTATTTTAGTCCTAATTTAAAAAGTCAGAGGATTGTTTTGCCATTTTTATAAACTTTGGAACTAAAACAACCCNTAAAAGAGAAATATGAATCAATAAAATACTAGACGAGGTAAATTGAAATGAGTTAGAAGTCTTGTAATTTTTTTATGTTCTCTTTGCTAAACATTTGTCCAAACAATATAAAAATATGATAAATTTTTAATGAGAAAAGGGCCAAAATAGTCCTTGATTATTTACACGGGGTCATTTTAATCCTAGAGTTTATACAAGTGTCAATATAGTCTATGATTTAAAATTGAGCTATAATTGTCCTTCATGGGAACTATTTTAGTCCTAATTTAAAAAGTCTGAGGATTATTTTGCCATTTTTATAAACTTTGGAACTAAAACAACCTCATATAAATAGTCAGGGACTATTTTGACACTCTACTGTATTTATAATGATGCAGGATGTGTTTAGGGAAATTTATTCCTTTTCCTATCAAGAGTTTCATTATTGTAGTCACTATTGAGGTGATGAAGGAGACCTAAATCTTTTAGTTATTCTTGTTTATTTCCCTGGGAATGTTAAGCAGTCCCCTCATTAAGATCCTTACACTTAAAGATTTCTCTAATTGTTTCTAATGATAGTGGATAACTTCAGCAATTGTAATATAAAACTTAAAAACAAGGAATGAGATTACCATAAAAATAAAGTTTATCTCACATAAATGATAAATAGAATGGACTAAGGAATAGTCCCTATAAAGCTTCTAAGAACGTTCTCTAAAGACTCTCCTTCATTTTGGTCAATCCTATAGAGGTGGGATAGATAGTTAATTATTCTCTAATTTATAATAAGCTGTTTTGTAAAGATCTTAGCGAGCTTAATAAAAATATGGATGGTTACACAATGGAGCGTGAGAGTAGGGAGAAAGAATTGGTAAAGCTGCACATCAAATAATATTAGATGTGCATAATGGTCCTATTGCGTGCCTAAGATTCACAAAGTTGAGAGTTGTATTTTAGTGTCTTAGAATTGCATAAAAATCTAACACCCATAGAAATAAAAGAAAAGTAGTAGAAGGAGACATCAATATTTTTTATGTAGAAAAAGCTTGAAAAGCTCAAAGTAATCCATTATGTAATTCTCTTCTCCTGAATTAGAAAAGATAAAATCACAAAGCTGATAATCACATATACACAATAGTAAATCAACAATAGCAACCATAATTGAACTAGAAAATATATTTAGTTCTTGGTTATAATATCAATAGCTAATCAGAAATACCGTAGTTCAAAATTGTAAAAGTAGTAATTGGTCACAATGATGGTAATTAGTTACTGCAATAGCGTTAGTTGGTCACAGAGGCTGTAGTTTGAATCTACAGTAGTAGTTGACCACACAGGCTTTAGTTGGGAGCTACAATAACGTTAGTTGACCACATAGACCGTAGTTCCATATGCTTACAAAGCGTTTAAAAAACTATCTAATGGTTATATAGTAGACAACATGAACCTTACTAATATGGGATTTTGTAGAATGGTGTCAATGAAGGGAGAGGACTAACGGAGGTTTTGACTTGGGATGAGTTGGAATCTATCCCCAACTAGAAACTCTTCTTAAGCAAGAAACAACTTTGATAGCATATTGAGGGACATCATTCATGGGTGGTGGGAGAATCTTTGCAATGGCAATCAATGAATTATGAACTTGACATGTAGGATGAGTGGAGAAACAACATTAAATGTGTAGTTAATAATCAATTCTATAATAACAATGACATATGAATCCTCATAGATAATATCAAACTGTTGCATATTTAAGAATTTAAGGTAACAAAGATTAAAGTTCATATCTTAACTTGTATAAATACATCCCAAAAATATAAAAAAAAGATATTATGCACAAGAAAGTTGTCGGTCATAATTAGATTAAGGAGTAATAATAACGATGATTTTCCCTTCATATTAAAAGTTTGAGTGCTATGTGTGCATAAATATGAAAGCTTGGGCATGAGATACGTAAATACATAAGAATTGTGTGTTATGCATGTAAGTGTACTTTTTTTTGTTTTTTTAATACATGACTCAAAGCCTGAACTCACTCTACGACAAATTTTTCAAATCAAGGCAACTTTTAATAGATTTGTAGAAAATAGAAAAAGCGATTGGAAGCAAACCTACCGCAAGAGGCGACAAAATGAGTGTACTCCTGGAAGATGGCTTCCAGCCCGTCTGCCAGGTCTTGTACCATATCATCCCTCGCCGTCACCGGGATCTCAAAGAATTCGTCCACCGTTACCTTCGCCAGCTTTATCAGATCCACCGCTGACTGTGCGAATGGCTCTTTCTTGGACCTGGGCATCCAATTCTGTCAAAACATTCTAAATATTTATTAGCACCGTGTCATACATATATATTACACGTTAGTTGAAATTTTAGCTCGCACGTGAGAAAGTTATTTTCTGCGTACAACAATTGTTGTACATTGTTTTACACATAGTGTACAATAATATTGTAACAATGTACAATATTGATGTATGTTTTAAATCCCCCAATTTTCTTACGGGGCATTTACATTCCTACCACACAATTTTTATATATTTACATGTCTAATACCTAAATTTTAATATTTCCATGCAGAACATTTAAATCTTAAATTTTACATTGTCACGAATGTAAAATTTCCTTAATATTTGCGTACATAAGACGTACGCAGCGGTGCGTACGTCATGGGTTATTCAGGAGTACAGGGGGGTTTTATTCGGGTTATACATCCCTGTAACCTCCGTGTAACTCCCTTGTAATCTCTTTATAACTTATTTGTACCCATGAAATTACAAAAGCGCGGAACTCATTTGTAGTTTACAGATAGTTTACAAAGAGTTTACAAGAGTTACAAAGTGGTATAATCCCGATATAACCCTCGTACTTCCTGAATAACCCTTGGAAGTACGTAGAGCTGCGTAAGTCTTATGTACGTAAATATTTTATTAACNCCTCGCCGTCACCGGGATCTCAAAGAATTCGTCCACCGTTACCTTCGCCAGCTTTATCAGATCCACCGCTGATTGTGCGAATGGCTCTTTCTTGGACCTGGGCATCCAATTCTGTCAAACATTCTAAATATTTATTAGCACCGTGTCATACATATATATTACACTTTAGTTGAAATTTTAGCTCGCACGTGAGAAAATTATTATTTTACACATAGTGTACAATAATATTGTTACAATGTACAATATTGATGTATGTTTTAAATCCCCCAATTTTCTTACGGGGCATTTACATTCCTACCACACAATTTTTATATATTTACATGTCTAATACCTAAATTTTAATATTTACATGCAGAACATTTAAATCTTAAAATTTACATTGTCACGAATGTAAAATTTCCTTAATATTTCCGTACATAAGACGTACGCAGCGCTGCGTACGTCATGGGTTATTCAGGGGGTACAGGAGGGTTTTATCCGGGTTATACCTCTCTGTAACCTCCGTGTAACTCCCTTGTAATCTCCGTGTAACTTATTTGTACCCATGAAATTACAAAAGTGCGGAACTCATTTGTAGGTTACAGATAGTTTACAAAAAGTTTACAAGAGTTACAGAGTGGTATAATCCCGATATAACCCCCGTATCCCCTGAATAACCCCTGGAAGTACGTAGAGCTGCGTAAGTCTTATGTACGTAAATATTTTATTAAAGTTATTTCCAGAAAGCAATCTATCTCACCTCAATCTCCTTAGCACGGTTGAGAGACTCCCTCCCAATTCTCAGCCTCTCCTCCATCCAAGCCTTGAGAAGAGCAACAGCAATGGCGTCAACCTCATAAGGCACCATCTCACCAACCAAATTCCGGCCGCTGTCGTCCTTATCCCCGGCATCATCCGCCACCATCCGANCAAATATGGGGTGATAATGGAGGCTTCTGAATGAAAATTATGGAAGATGTTAGAGAACAAATATCTCACAAAAAGTGTGGAGAATCGTTTTCATATGAAATATCAATTCTACAGGTTTCAAATGAGACGACATATTAGTATTAAATTATTTTACAAAGCTTTTGACAGATATGTTAAATCTAAACGAGAAGATTGAGATGAAGACAATGCACTTCTTCTATTGAATTCACTCAGATGAGTATGCAAAATTCATGATGACACTCATTCATGAGAATGTCATCTTAAATTATGACAAGGTAATTACGACGTTTTTGAACCATGATTTCCGTCAAAAGGACAAAGATGCAAAGATGGAGTCGGCTAACGTACTTACTCTAATGTGGAAGATTTGAGAGGAAGAAGAGTTTTGCAAAGAAGGATGCCAACGACAATACTTTTCAAAAGTCAGACAAATCTCGTGGGCGCAATCTTAGAAAAAATCTTCGTGCTTTCTGTTTTGAGACTAGTCATCAGAAGAAATATTGTTCAAAGTTGAAGGACAAGGGAAAGCGAGTTTCCTCTAAGGCAAAAGCTGATCTAATTATGGAGAGGAGTGACAAAAAGGATTCAAAGGTATTGTTATATGTAGCTTCTCACTATTTGTATACAGACGATTTATTTTGAATTTTCAACTCAAGTGCTACCTATCATTTTTGTCCCCATCGAGAGTGGTTTTGTAATAACATGAAGCTAGATAACAGTGCAGTGACTATGAGCAACAATCAAGTTTTTTGTATTATTGGTGTAGACAATGTCTTTATCAGGATGTATGATGATATTGTGAGGGAGCTGATTGATGTTAAGCATATTACAAATATTAGAAGTTTCGTTAATTAGGGCCTTAGAGGTCAAAGATTACAAGATAGTTATTGATGCAAGGGTATCAAGGATGTGTAGTAGAGCACTGATTTTTATGAAGGGAGTTTTCCATCACAATTTTATATCTATAGGGTAGTATAATTATTGAAACGATTGTTGTTACTGATGATTCTTTTAACAATACTAAATCACACTGTGTTTGTTTGTTTGTTTATTATGTGAATTTATTTTTCACATTATTTTCACAATAAAGATAACATTGATAACTAAGAAAATAAAAGAGAAATATGAATCAATAAAATACTAGACGAGGTAAATTGAAATGAGTTAGAAGTCTTGTAATTTTTCTATGTTCTCTTTGCTAAACATTTGTCCAAACTATATAAAAATATGTTAAAATTTTAATGAGAAAAGGGCCAAAATAGTCCCTGATTATTTACACGGGCTCATTTTAATCCTAGAATTTATAGAAGTGTCAACATAGTCTATGATTTAAAATTGAGCTATAATTGTCCTTCACGGGAACTATTTTAGTCCTAATTTAAAAAGTTTGAGGATTATTTTGCCATTTTTATAAACTTTGGAACTAAAACAACTCCATATAAATAGTCAGAGACTATTTTGACACTACTATATTTATAATGATGCAGGATGTGTTTAGGGAAATTTATTCCTTTTCTTATCAAGAGTTTCATTATTGTAGTCACTATTGAGATGATGAAGGAGACCTAAATCTTTTAGTTATTCTTGTTTATTTCCCAGGGAATTTTAAGCAGTCCCATCATTAAGATCCTTACACTTAAAGATTTCTCTAATTGTTTCTAATGATATTGGATAACTTCAGCAATTGTAATATACAACTTAAAAACAAGGAATGAGGTTACCATAAAAATAAAGTTTATCTCACATAAATGATAAATAGAATGGACTAAGGAATAGGCCCTATAAAGCTTCTAAGAACGTTCTCTAAAGACTCTCCTTCATTTTGGTCAATCCTATAGAGGTGGGATAGATAGTTAATTATTCTCTAATTTATAATAAGCTGTTTTGTAAAGATCTTAGCGAGCTTAATAAAAATATGGATGGTTACACAATGGAGCGTGAGAGTAGGGAGAAAGAATTGGTAAAGCTGCACATCAAATAATATTGGATGTGCATAATGGTCCTATTGCGTGCCTGAGATTCACAAAGAAGAGTTGTATTTTAGTGTCTTAGAATTGCATAAAAATCTAACACCCATAGAAATAAAAGAAAAGTAGTAGAAGGAGACACCAATATTTTTTATGTGAAAAAAGCTTGAAAAGAGAAAAAAATCACGGAGTCTAATCCACTCAAAATAATCCATTATTTAATTTTCTTCTCCTGAATTAGAAAAAATAGAATCACAAAGCTGATAATCACAGATACACAATACTAAAGCAACAATAACAACCATAATTGAACTAGAAAATATATTTAGTTCTTGGTTATAATATCAATAGCTAATCACAAATACCGTAGTTCAAAATTGTAAAAGTAGTAATTGGCCACAATGATGGTAATTAGTTACTGCAATAGCGTTAGTTGGTCACAGAGGCTGTAGTTTGAATCTACAGTAGTAGTTGACCACACAGGCTTTAGTTGGGAGCTACAATAACGTTAGTTGACCACATAGACCGTAGTTCCATATGCTTACAAAGCGTTTAAAAAACTATCTAATGGTTATATAGTAGACAACATGAACCTTACTAATATGGGATTTTGTAGAATGGTGTCAATGAAGGGAGAGGACTAACGGAGGTTTTGACTTGGGATGAGTTGGAATCTATCCCCAACTAGAAACTCTTCTTAAGCAAGAAACAACTTTGATAGCATATTGAGGGACATCATTCATGGGTGGTGGGAGAATCTTTGCAATGGCAATCAATGAATTATGAACTCNCAAATATGAGGTGATAATGGAGGCTTCTGAATGAAAATTATGGAAGATGTTAGAGAACAAATATCTCACAAAGAGCGTGGAGAATCGTTTTCATATGAAACATCAATTCTACAGGTTTCAAATGAGACGAGGGGTTAGTATTGAATTATTTTACAAAGCTTTTGACAGATATGTTAAATCTAGACGAGAAGATTGAGATGAAGACAATGCACTTCTTCTATTGAATTCACTCAGATGAGTATACAAAATTCATGATGACACTCATTCATGAGAATGTCGTCTTAAATTATGACAAGGTGATTACGACGTTTTTGAACCATGATTTCTGTCGAAAGGACAAAGCCACAAAGATGGAGTCGGCTAACGTACTTACTCTAATGTGGAAGATTTGAGAGGAAGAAGAATTTTGCAAAGAAGGATGCCAGCGACGATACTTTTTAAAAGTCGGACAAATCTTGTGGCGCAATCTTAGAAAAAATCTACGTGCTTTCTATTTTGAGACTAGTCATTAGAAGAAATATTGTTCAAAGTTGAAGGAGAAGGGAAAGCGAGTTTCCTCTAAGGCAAAAGCTGATCTAATTATGGAGAGTGACAAAAAGGATTCAAAGGTATTGTTATATGTAGCTTCTCACAATTTGTATACAGACAATTTATTTTGAATTTTCAACTCAAGTGTTACCTATCATTTTTGTCCCCATCGAGAGTGGTTATGTACTAACACGAAGCTAGATAACAGTGCAACGACTATGAGAACAATCAAACTTTTTGTATTATTGGTGTAGACAATGTCTTTATCAGGATGTGTGATGATACTGTGAGGGAGCTGATTGATGTTAAGCATATTACAAATATTAGAAGTTTCGTTACTTAGGGCCTTAGAGGTCAAAGACTACAAGATAGTTATTGATGCAAGGGTTTCAAGGATGTGTAGTAGAGCACTGATTTTTATGAAGGGAGTTTTCCATCACAATTATATATATATATATATA
>JXCR01103431.1:7564-42812 GCA_002079205.1 Phalaenopsis hybrid cultivar | reverse complement strand
AGAGTCTCTGCGTCTTTCGCAAGCTGGAGTATAATTTCGCCGGGATCTTCGTCCACCTCCACGATCATGCTATCGACATTCCCGTGCCCTGTTTCGAACAATCTAGTGAAGGCATTGCGTAGAGATTTATGAATATAGTACTCCACTCTGCTGGCTGCAGAGCCACCACCGGCGGCAGTTTCCGGTTTCACAAGCCCCGGCGTGGTGTCCATGCCGGGGAGATCTTCGACGATGATTTTGGTGGTGGAGAGCGCTAGAGAAAGGATGGTTTCCATGTTTCCAGTTGTCGTCTTGTCGAAGTTTTCATGGTAGTCTAACATCCGCTTCTCTGCCCACCCCTGCATCGATGCAAGCACGCCGAAGAGAACCTTGATGTAGCTCAGCTCGCGCTCCGTGGCCATCTTGGCGTCATTGGCTACANCGACATTCCCGTGCCCTGTTTCGAACAATCTAGTGAAGGCATTGCGTAGAGATTTATGAATATAGTACTCCAGTCTGCTGGCTGCAGAGCCACCACCGGCGGCAGTTTCCGGTTTCAGAAGCCCCGGCGTGGTGCCGGCCATGCCGGGGAGATCTTCGACGATGATTTTGGTGGTGGAGAGCGCTAGGGAAAGGATGGTTTCCATGTTTCCAGTTGTCGACTTGTCGAAGTTTTCATGGTAGTCTAACATCCGCTTCTCTGCCCACCCCTGCATCGATGCAAGCACGCTGAAGAGAACCTTGATGTAGCTCAGCTCGCGCTCCGTGGCCATCTTGGCGTCATTGGCTACCTGTACAAGCATATTGAGCGACGCTTTGATCAGATCCGGTTCTACTTGGCCGGTGGTAACGTATTGCTGGAATAGAATCCAGGTGAAGCAGAGGTTATGAATCGTTCTGTTGATGCCTAGGGTAGGCCATGTCTTCTTCATCAGTTCCAGGAGCTCATCGATTTCATCGNGGTGGTAACGTATTGCTGGAATAGAATCCAGGTGAAGCAGAGGTTATGAATCGTTCTGTTGATGCCTAGGGTTGGCCATGTCTTCTTCATCAGTTCCAGGAGCTCATCGATTTCATCAAGGACGACGGTCTCTTCTCGCACGTCAAATATGGATTGGAGGAGGGAGAGGTAGAGATGGACATTGAGGGGGAATCCGTCGGCCCAATGGCAGGTTTCGCCGGCGGCAGAGGAGCTGGAGCTGCGCCAGGCAAGAGCAGTCACGGCGCTGCTGAGAGTGCGCAAGGTTTCGGAGTTCTTGCTGGTGTCGATGGGCTTAGCTTCGCTCTGACGGTGTATTTCGCGGAATCGGAGAGCGGCGGCGTTGAGGCGGTCGAGGGGGAGGAAGGGATGGAGGAGGAGGCCGAGTTCGAGAATCTTTATCTGGCGTCGTTGCCATTGGTGGTAATCTTGGCCGTCGTTGAATTCTGAGGGTTTCAGGTGACGGAGCAGTTCGAGGGGGAGGATGATGGTCTCTGCTCTTCTTCCATTCTGCGAGAAATCGGATCAAATTGATGCAATTCGTTCAGTTAATTTCAATCATATAGATAGGTATATATACCTGTGCGACGAAGCTTCTCATTAGGGTTTTTCTCAGTCGGGTCTCGCTCTGATCAGTAATGCGAAGCTGCCACCGCAAAAGCTCGGCGGAGGTCATCGGCCGTCTGATCCTGCTGGGAGAGCTGGGCACAGGGTTTCTGCAGGGGGAATTTAGTACCGCCGAAGGTTTTCCGATCGCCACCGATGTCAACCCCGTTGGATTCATCGTCCGCATAGGAGGTGGGCGGCGTGCCTTCAGCCCTAGGGTTTTCTTTACTCTGCTCGTCACCACCATCATCCCCTTACCGCTTTTAGATCCGGCCGCCGCCGGCGGAAGTGGGGACGGTGAGACCTCCACCATCNGTGACGGAGCAGTTCGAGGGGGAGGATGATGGTCTCTGCTCTTCTTCCATTCTGCGAGAAATCGGATCAAATCGATGCAATTCGTTCAGTTAATTTGAAACATACAGATAGGTATATATACCTGTGCGACGAAGCTTCTCATTAGGGTTTTTCTCAANGTCTTGTACCATATCATCCCTCGCCGTCACCGGGATCTCAAAGAATTCGTCCACCGTTACCTTCGCCAGCTTGATCAGATCCACCGCTGATTGTGCGAATGGCTCTTTCTTGGACCTCGGCATCCAATTCTGTCAAACATTCTAAATATTTATTAGCACCGTGTAATTAGGGGTGTAAACGAGCCAAACGCGAGCTAGCCATGCTCAGCTCGTGTTCAGATAGTTTATATTTCGAGCTCAAAAAGTGTGCTCGTGTTCGGAAGCCGAACACGAGCTGTTCACAAACAAAGGATCATTTTAGCAACCCCTAATCATGTAGCCATAAAACAATAAAAATTTGAATAAGATTTAAAAATTATTATTTATATTAAAACATCATTTGAATCTAACTTAATAATTTTTATTATATTTTCTTAATCAATATTTTAATTGATTATAAATTATTGTAGTCTTANGTAGTTTGAACAGTAGCTCGATTAATTTCTGTCAGGGATAGAAGGAAAATTTAATTTATTTTACAAGGAGAAAGATAAGTTGAAAAGTGGTTTGTGCAGCAGATANATTTCTGTCAGGGATAGAAGGAAAATTTAATTTATTTTACAAGGAGAAGATAAGTTGAAAAGTGGTTTGTGCTTGTCCCTCATGTGATTTCTTGGTGTAAAGAGGCAAGCTATCTTGTTTGGGAGAACAAATTGGGATAAAGTAATTGCAATTTTTCAATCTGGGTGGAACATCAACTTAATGGTTATAAAATGTGAATTTATTTATTTATGACAACACAAAGGGCGGAGATAAGTTATCAAAAGTTTTTTTTTTTTTTCCTTCGATAAACTTCTTTGAAGGCATCAATCTATAATATTTACGGTATTCTGAAAAGTTTATTTCCTAGGTCAAAATATTTACTTAAGTGAGAGGCTACATAACTAGGGCAGAACGTTATATTTTACAACAAATTTCTGCTTCGAAATATCAAATATAGTGCTGTTATATTTAAGTTTTAAACAACTTCACTAAACAGAGATAAAATGATTATTTTTTCAAAAACAGTTGCCTCACAACTATTTTCACACAACCATAACAAACAAGCAGTCAGTTTCCCCGCAGCAGTTTTCTGGGGCAGCGCAGTTACAGCTGAAAAGCTGAGAAACTGTAACTGCGCCAAACATAACCTTAACCAACATGTGTTAAGTTGGAGAAATTATTATCTTTGTGATTCGATAATAGTGTGAATAGTATGATGTTGTACATCTGCTATTTCATACTGTCGCATCTGATTTACAGGACAATATTTTTTTTTTTTTTTGTTAAAATGACTTGCATTGAAAAATTCAAATTTGGAAGAGTGAGTTGAAGTGAGGTTCACTTCAATCCACCCACAGACTTCAATTCCTCCATAGAGAAAAGCTACAAACAACAAACATGATCTCGCTAGAATAATAAATACTTTAATTCCTCCATAGAGAAAAGCCTCAAACGCGAACATCTTCACTAGAAAGTTGAATGCTTCAAATCCTCCATAGAGAAAAGCCAAAAACCTCAAACATCTTCAAAAACAACCAAAAATCTAGAGCATTGCCAAAACAACAAAGATCAAAGGGCCAAATTTCCAAAGAGCTAAGGGCCAAAATTGCAAAGATCAAAGGGCCAAAACAATAAAGACGAAAAACAACTAAAATTCAATGAAAGAAATAAATACAATCATATGTTACCCCCATTTGAAAGCACATATTCATAATTTTCTATGAAACATAGCCACAACTCGGAAAGAGCATGTCGTGTGACTCAAAGTCACAAATCACAAAAAATAATGTGCATAGACCACAAAAGAGAGAGTAAAAGTTACCAGAAGACGGGCATAACCTGTCTCTTTCTTGAGGGAGAAAAATTTATTATATTAAAAAATATAAATAAATAACATGTAAAGCACAATTTTAAAAAGAAATCTTGTATTCAATTATCATTGATAAATTGAAATAAATCACAAAATTTTCAATCTATTTTGTATATTTTGATAATATTGCATAACAACTTCATTCAGTACTAAACTAAAGACTTATTTTTCAACATATGGTACAAGACAGTCATTAAACCAATCGTCACCCATTCAACTACGCAATTGATTTTTTGATAATCTTCATTGCAAAGAATGTTTCCTTTTGTTGTATTTACAACTTTTATTGTAATAATGAGTAATTTTATATTTTAGTTTTATTTACTTATATGTCATAGTCCACTTCTATAAAAGAAACTTAAGGGCTTATAAGAGTTGCAATGAAAATATGCAAAAATTCTAGGTCGCCAAGAGATCACTTCACCCATTGCTCTCCTCGCCCGGTCTTAATCCTAACTAAAATCAACTGATAAAAAATAGCAACCCGAGAGTCGGAGAGGAAGTGAACATTCGGAACAAAAATCTTTGAATGTCGATCGAATCGTTGTAGCCTCTTCCCCGATAGCCTTGTGAGTTGTGGCGGCAGTTGTGACCCTTCCCAATCAAGTGAATGCAACAAACTCGACATATCTCTCAATTCTTAATTGTTTATGTGTCAGATCTAAACTTCAATTTTTACATATACCACCTTTGGTATAAATATAAAAAAAAAAATTTAAATGTTAGATATGTAAATACATAGAAAATTGGTAGTATGCATGTAAATGCCCTTAATAGGAAAATATACTAAATATTGAGTTAAGTGTGGGTACTCTCTCTTTCTCGGCTATTTTAAAATTGAACTCTAATAGCCCTCGAGCATAACATATTTGCTATTATGGATACTTTTTTATTGTAATTTATATGAATAACAACCGACCACTGTCTCTGTCGCCAATAGTCAACATCACGACCTGCCTTCTACCGCCTACCGCCGACCACCTATCACCACCGTCCTGTCTACCATCATCGGCCAACACATTACTTTTTAAATACATTGAAATACATTGTCATCATTTTACTTCAAAAAAAAAAAATGAAATGCAATTATTTTACACGNTATATATATATATATATATATATACTTGATGAGTAGTATTTCGAGCCAAAACAAGCCGAACAGGAACAAACACATCTTAGTTCGTGTTCGGCTCGTTAACTTATCAAACGAAATTAAGGAGCCAAACACGAGTTTCTTAACGAACCGAACACAAGTTGTTCGCGAACAACAGGTCATTTTGACAGCCCTATGTGTAATACATATATATTACACGTTAGAAGAAATTTTAGCTCGCACGTGAGAAAATTATTTTCTTCGTACAACAATTGTTGTACATTATTTTACACAGTGTACAATAATATTGTAACAATGTACAATATTGATGTATGTTTTAAATCCCCCAATTTTCTTACGGGCATTTACATTCCTACCACACAATTTTTATATATTTACATGTCTAATACCTAAATTTTAATATTTACATGCAGAACATTAACGTTATTTCCATAAAGCAATCTATCTCACCTCAATCTCCTTGGCACGGTTGAGACACTCCCTCCCAATTCTCAGCCTCTCCTCCATCCAAGCCTTGAGAAGAGCAACAGCAATGGCGTCAACCTCATAAGGCACCATCTCACCAACCAAATTCCGGCCGCCGTCGTCCTTATCCCCGGCATCATCCGCCACCATCTGCNGGGTCTCGCTCTGATCAGTAATGCGAAGCTGCCACCGCAAAAGCTCGGCGGAGGTCATCGGCCGTCTGATCCTGCTGGGAGAGCTGGGCACAGGGTTTCTGCAGGGGGAATTTAGTACCGCCGAAGGTTTTCCGATCGCCACCGATGTCAACCCCGTTGGATTCATCGTCCGCATAGGAGGTGGGCGGCGTGTCTTCAGCCCTAGGGTTTTCTTTACTCTGCTCGTCACCACCATCATCCCCTTACCGCCTTTGGATCCGGCCACCGCCGGCGGAAGTGGGGACGATGAGACCTCCACCATCTCTCCGCCGCTACTGATGATTGTAACGCTTCCCCTGCTTCCGCTGCCGCCGCCAGGGGAACAGCGGCAGGACATGAAGAAGATCTCATAGGCAGTCTCCCGGAGCTCGGCGCGGCTCAGCGCGTCGACGCGGGCACCGAAGGGCCAGTCAATCTCGTTGTCGGAGGAAACGGAGGTTTGAGATTGAGAGGCGGGGGAGACGGAGGAGATAGGGGAGGCTCGGCGGCCCATGGAGGCGGCGGCGGCGGCGGCCGGTGGAGGGACGGTAGGGATTTAGGGGCGGAAAAATGCGGTGCCGGTGGGTAATGGTCCGGTCGTCATTGTTCTATTTTGGGGGCGGCCATGGAATTGTAGGTGCAGAGAGAAAGGCGGAAGAAGATACGCCAGAAATAGGTTTTTGTGTTTTAGTGCGGTAAGGAAGCAACGGACTGACAGCGCGGGAAGTGTGTGAGAGCATTGAGTGGCGTTGCGTATACACCAGCTTCACCCTGACGTTCATATTTTGTTATTTTGAAATGAGAGTGTCCTCCTCGTCCCAACTGCCAAGCTCCTACAACTCTTTAGGGTCAGAGTGGGACCTCGGTCGCTCGTGGAAGATGTTCGACCTCAGTACTCTTCTATGAAATTCATCTCTTCTTCCTATTTTCTTCTCTTGCCACTTCTTCGTCAACCTTCGCTCTTGCTCTTCTCATCCCCCTTGCTTCTCTCCTATCTGCTCCGCATCATTTCTCGATTGCCGGCCTCATGGCAGGTCGCTACGATCCAAATCCCTTCGATGAAGAGGAGGTTAACTTCTTTGCGGTAAGTATCACGTCCCTTGGTTTTTCTGATTTTTACTTTGTTCAGTCTGAGGGTGTCGAATCTAAAATTTTTCAAGGAATTTGATCATCTATGGGATTTGTATTTTTATTTTATTTTTTATTTTTTGCCTTTTTGATTCCTGATGCCAATCGGTTCAGTATAGTTTCCAGAGGAACTTAATCGGGGAACTTGCAATATATTTTAGGAAATTTTTTATTGGAATAATAGTCACTGGGTTGTTGGAGTTCATCTGGAGCGTTTTGAATCCTTGAATAGTTTCTTAATGAGATGTTACTTCATATGCTATTTTTGTTCAATGGTTCCATGAAGTTTCAAGAATTCTTTTGAACTGGAGNGGGTAGGGTGGTGGGGGGGGATTTATTATATTAAAAAATATAAATAAATAAAGTATAAAGCACAATTTTAAAAGGAAATCTTGTATTCTATTATCATTGATAAATTGAAATAAATCACAAAATTTTCAATCTATTTTGTATATTATGATAATATTGCATAATAGCTTCATTGAGTACTAAATTAAAGACTTATTTTTCAATATATGGTACAAGACAGTCATTAAGTCAATTGTCACCCATTCAACTACGCAATTAATTTTTTATAATCTTCATTGCATAGAATGTTTCTTTTTGTTGTATTTACGACTTTTATTGTAATTATGAGTAATTTTATATTTTAGTTTTATTTACTTATATGTCATAGTCCACTTCTATAAAAGAAACTTAAGGGCTTATAAGAGTTGCAATAAAAACAACAGAAACCCTAGGTCACCAAGAGATCACTCTGCCCATTGCTCTCCTCGCCCAGTCTTAATCCTAACTAAAATCAAGTGATAAAAAATAGCAACCCGAAAGTCGTAGAGGAAGTGAACATTCAGAACAATGATCTTTGAATGTCGATGGAATCGTTGTAGCCTCTTCCCAGATAGCCTTGTGAGTTGTGGCGGCAGTTGTGACCCTTCCCAATCAAGTGAATGCGACAAACTCGACATATCTCTCAATTCTTAATTGTTTACATGTCACATCTAAACTTCAATTTTTACATATACCACCTTTGTTATAAATATAAAAAAATAAAATTTAAATGTTAGATATGTAAATACATTAGAAAATTGGTGGTATGCATGTAAATGCTCTTAAATAGGAACATATACTAAATATTGAGTTAAGTGCTGGTACTCTCTCTTTCTTAGCTATTTTAAAATTGAACTCTAATAGTCATCAAGAATAACATATTTGCTATTATGGATAATTTTTTATTGTAATATATTTGAATATCGTATGATAGCTTTCTAAATATTGACANTATATATATATATATATGTTAAAATGGCTTGCATTGAGAAATTCAAATTTGGAAGAGTGAGGAGAAGTGAGGTTCACTTCAATTCACCCACAGACTTCAATTCACCCAAATACTTCAATTCCTCCATAGAGAAAAGCTACAAACAACAAACATGATCTCGCCAGAATAATAAACACTTTAATTCCTCCATAGAGAAAAGCGTCAAACCGCAAACATCATCACTAGAAAGTTGAATGCTTCAAATCCTCCATAGAGAAAAGCCAAAAACCGCAAACATCTTCAAAAACAACAAAAAATCCAGAGCATTGCCAAAACAACAAAGATCAAAGGGCCAAATTTCCAAAGAGCTAAGGGCCAAAATTGCAAAGATAAAGGGCCAAAACAATAAAGACTACAAACAACTAAAATTCAATGTAAGAAATAAATACAATCAGACATTACCCCCATTTGAAAGCACATATTCATAATTTTCTATGGAGCATAGCCACAACTTGGAAAGAGCATGTCGTGTGGCTCAAAGTCACAAATCACAAAAAATAATGTGCATAGACCACAAAAGAGAGAGTAAAAGTTACCAGAAGACGGGCAGAACCTGCCTCTTTCTGGAGGGTGAAAAATTTATTATATTAAAAAATATAAATAAATAACATGTAAATCACAATTTTAAAAAGAAATCTTGTATTCCATTATCATTGATAAATTGAAATAAATCACAAAATTTTCAATCTATTTTGTATATTTTGATAATATTGCATAACAGCTTCATTCAGTACTAAATTAAAGACTTATTTTTCAATATATGGTACAAGATAGTCATTAAACCAATCGTCATTTATTCAACTACGCAATTGATTTTTGATAATCTTCATTGCAAAGAATGTTTCTTTTTGTTGTATTTACAACTTTTATTGTAATTATGAGTAATTTTATATTTTAGTTTTATTTACTTATATGTCATAGTCCACTTCTATAAAAGAAACTTAAAGGGCTTATAAGAGTTGCAATGCAAACAAGCAGAGATCCTAGGTCACCAAGAGATCACTCCGCCCATTGCTCTCCTCACCCCATCTCAATCCTAACTAAAATCAACTGATAAAAAATGGCAACCAGAGAGTCGGAGAGGCAGTGAACAATCAGAACAAAGATCTTTGAATGTCGATCGAATCGTTGTAGCCTCTTCCCGATAGCCTTGTGAGTTGTGGCGGCAGTTGTGACCCTCTTCCCAATCAAGTGAATGTGACAAACTCGACATATCTCTCAATTCTTAATTGTTTACATGTCACATCTAAACTTCAATTTTTACATATACCACCTTTGGTATAAATATAAAAAATAAAATTTAAATGTTAGATATGTAAATACATAGAAAATTGGTGGTATGCATGTAAATGCCCTTAATAGGAAAATATACTAAATATTGAGTTAAGTTTCATTACTCTCTCTTTCTCGGCTATTTTAAAATTGAACTCTAATAATCCTCGAGAATAACATATTTGCTATTATGGATAATTTTTTATTGTAATTTATTTGAATATCGTATGATAGTTTTCTAAATATTGACAGATTTGGAATTATATAAACATGGATGTGTGTTTCTGTATATCTATATATATAGTTTTCTAAACATGACTGCTGTCTACAGTTTGCAGTCTGCTGCCAAGCAACGCCCGTAGCCGCTGATGACAACCGACCGCTGTCTCAGTCGCCAATAGTCAACATCACAACCTGCCTTCTACTACCTACCGCCGACCGCCTATCACCACCGTCCTCTGCGTACCGTCATCGGCCAACACATTACTTTTTAAATACATTGAAATGCATTGCCATCATTTTACTTAAAAAAAAAATGAAATGCAATTGTTTTACACCACATCAAATANAGAGAGAGAGAGAGAGAGAGAGAGAGAGAGAGAGAGAGAGAGAGAGAGAGAGAGGAGTAGAAATTTGGTTTCATGATGGTCAAGATGGTAAAAAATTTACTTAGTGGCTATTTGGTCTGCTGAGAATCAGTACATTGCGCTACCTTTAAAGAGAAAAAAAATTTTGGGTTTTGGTCCAAAAAATAAATAAATACAACATAAAATATGAATAAATTTGTTTATTCTCCCTACGTGTGATGCAATGAATTTGATAGAGTTTGGCTGCTGCCTACTGTTTTCAGCCTGCCGCCAAGCAATGCCCGTAGCCGTTGATGACAACCGACTAGTCTCTGTCGCCAATAGTCAACATCACAACCTGTCGTCTACCACTTACTGCCGACCACCTATCACCATCATCCTCTGTCTATCATCATCGGCCAACACATTACTTTTTAAATACATTGAAATACATTATCATCATTTTACTTAAAAAAAAAATGAAATGCAATTGTTTTACACCACATCAAATAATGTTTAAGTTATTTTAAATATGATGTGTTACTTCAACATTGCATTTATTTTACACTGCATTAATTTTTCAGCCAATCAAAGAACTCGGGTTAACACAACTTTCTTTGCTTTCCAAACCACGATTATATTTTGGCTACTTCTAAAAATTTTAATGATGAAACGCTATTTTTTACAACTAAATTTAATAGTAAATGTAGGAGAAAGCATTTTTCTACAAAAAGGTTGAGCGATCATAAATATTTTTCTTTTCAATAAAAGTTAAGACAATAGATTTCTTATGATCAGGATTTAGGATATTTCAGCAGCTCTAACTCCAAACAGCCAGCTTTTCGCCACATAAAATTCTAAAAAAATAAAAAAAAATTAGTAGGAAAATAGAAAATTAACAGTGACCTAAAAAACAACACAATGAGAAAGTAATCATATCATATCATTAGCTCTTTTTAAATAGTTATTTTTCATAAAATAGATTTATAATCATCTTTATAAAAAAATATAATCTCTCATAAAAATAATGCCAACAAGAGTCATGTTAGATACCAAACAAGATCTAATACATGCATGAATCACTCTAATTAAAGTCCGAATAATCTTAAACTTATTCAACCAAAAGAAAATTTGATATTGGAGTTAATCTAAATAATAATAGGAAAATAAATATTATTACTGAAAATATTAAATAGCCGATTACAGCCAAACACACAGAAATGAGAAATAGCAACAACACAACACAAACTCACACTAGAGTATGATCCGTGGGAGCTCGACCAAGTAGTATGAAAGAAGTGGTAGTGGTACGAATGAGATGGTGGAAGAGTGACAATGAATATAGGTGGTTGGAAAGGCTAGGTGTGGCCAGAAACAACAAGAGGGATGGCTAGATAGCAAATCGACAACAATAGAAAGTGGTAAGGAAGAATGTGAATTACTGTAAATAAAAAAGGGGAGGCTGGACAACAACTCAACAACGAGAGATAATGGTAAGGATGGCTGGGTGGATTGTTGGAAACAACAAAGGGGAAGACTAGCCAGTAGCCAAATAACTGCGAAAGGTGGTAAGGGCGATTGGAAAGATTGCGATAGTGAGGGAGGCGGGTTTGATAAGGTAGCAACAAGAGAAACTATAGAAAAATTCTCGGGAGGGGCTCTTTGGTGATTGCAGTGGGGAGGAAGGACGACATCAGTGGAGGGAAGGCTGTGGTGGAAGGGGAAGTCGAGGATAATCAATACATCGAAAAGAGAAATAGCTGGAGCTCCACTCGCTTTTGGATATATTGAAAAAAAAAAAAAATGAAAACGTAAACCACAAGAATCAAATATATAAGCTTTAAATAATTAGGATTTAGCCCACGACTGAGAGGAGACGCCAAATCCAAAAGGAGGGAGCCAGTCAAATCTCCCTCTTGCCTGGACCGATCGATCCAGAAGCTGGAATGCAGGACAAGAACCTCACACCCCTCACAACTACGTTAGTCTTTTAGGGTTGGGGAAGCTTCGAACTCATTACTCGAAGATTATGTCTGCACACTGAAGAAGACATAGTTATTGTAACCTTTGGGGCTAAAAAATGTTCGACTAATATCCTAGAAGCACCTGGATCCCACTATCGACTATATTGTCCTCCAAAACACGAGGAGTTTTCTCAACTTGTGAGCAATCATCTATATTAATCCAGCCATGTGGGAGTACACTGTTGATTTGAACTGAGACTTCGAAGTATGCTCTGCAAAGTCTTTCAAAGGTAGTCCCAGGTTGGCTCATCCCTATTTGACATGAGAATGTACTGAATTCCCTCTAATGGTGGCAACCAGGCATTAAAGTACCAATCATGATCTCCTGAAATGCTCTCGGTAAGGTATCAATCATGCATACAAAAATCAAACCTTAATATATTATGTAAATAGTCATATTAAACCCATATTCTAAAATACTGGTACAAAGTGATTTTTTCACCAAGAATAAAATAACATGTAGAACAATTTAAGTGGATTTGAGTCTAGAATAGCTAATGTAAATAATAATTCCAGTGTGAGCTATCATAGCTGCCTTTTTTCTTAAAACTTGATCAATGATCAAATTTCATGAGATTATGAAACACCACCACCAAATTGTCTTTCAAGTTGCAGATCATATCTTGCCTTTGAAAATGATGACAGAAAATTATATGGAGAATGAATTTGTTATGCCTGCATAGCCTAAGGACTATTTTATCTTTTATTAATTTAAGGGCAATTTCTTCTTTATTTATTATTTTTGTTTAATATAAATAAGACAAATATGTTTAGGGTTAGGTTATGCATGAGATTGCGCATTGAGTATTAAGATTAGGCTTTGGAGGAGATCGTCAACCTCTCGAATTGTAGGATTTGGAAGAGATCGTCTATCTCTCAAATTGTAGTTGTTTATCTTTTATTTGTTGTGTTGTTTATGTTGTGAAGAAATAATTTTTTTTGCCCTAATTTTGGTATGAAAATCTGTATCGAATCTTATCAAATTAGTATCAAAGCATTCATCATGGAAAGTAGAGTTTCTAGGAAGCGACTTTCATCGATTCGAGCCTTCATCGTGCTTCAACAAGTGGTGCATCAACAAACATATCAATGTATATAGTGGCAAACATTCACTTGCAAGCTTGCGATACATATCGAGGCAGAATAGGAAAACATCAAGTCGCCCTCTGTCTACGTGATCTAAAACACAATTGGAGCTAGAGGGAAAGCTACGACGAAATCATGATATCCTTCACAACTGAATTCCACGCTACAATCATGACACTACGAAAAGCCAATGCAGGATCACGACGTACACAATCCCGCAACTCCAACATTTCTCCTTCATTCGCTGTGTCTAGTAATACATTCACATCTTGCGAGTGATACATAAACGATAGAGCTAGCTTGGGAAGGCAAGGAAGGGATCACAACATGCCTCCATGCAACGAGATTCAACGACGGGATCACCACGTATAGAGACCTAAAACTTCGATCTTTCTCCTGCATGCAACATACAAGATTTATGGAATTAGAGAAAGATCGTGGTCTGCCTCTTTACGACGCGATTCGAGCTAGCAAGAATGACGGGATTTGGCCATAGTGACGATAACTCAATATGAGCTACTATCAGGACAATTGAGAGGGAGATTTCTGAAGTAGTATTAGAACAAATGTTCATGAAGGGTCTAAAGCTTGACATGCAACACTCCAATTGTTGAGCCTGTAGGGATTGGGGAAAACAATTGAGCAAGCTAGAAGGTATAGGACAAGAATTAGATGAAGAAGACCAACAGAAGCAACACCATGAGAGAATTATACAAGAGTAACTCAAAAACCAAGACACTGAGGACTCATCATGTTTGGGGGGGGGGGTTGTTGGTGCTGCAAAGGAGAACATGTGGTCCCGTCCAGATGTCAACTTCAAACGTTTTATAAAGGCTAAGATTCAAAATAAGTGAACAAAGGAGTTTTCTTTTCTATGTGATGAAGCATTTACCGCAGGGCACCATTGGGATGATTAGTTTCTCACATAAAGTGAGGCAAGAGAGTTTGATCTAGCAACCGTTTCCTTTTTATCTACCTTGAGGACAAAGTATTTTTTTAAAAGGGGAATACTGTTACTTTAACTTGGCATAAGACCAATTTTGTCTTTTATTAATCTAAATGCAATTTAATTTTTTTTGTTATTTATTATTGTTTAATATAAATATTTCTAAGTTTAAGGTTTGTGTTATGCATGTCTTTAGTCTTATGGTTAGAGTTCGAGAGAAAATTCCCAACCCTCGAATGGTAGGATTTGAAGGAGATTGTCAATCTCTCGAATTGTATNCCATCATATCATTAGCTCTTTTTAAATAGTTATTTTTCATAAAATAGATTTATAATCACCTTTATAAAAAAAATATAATCCCTCATAAAAATAAGGCCAACAAGAGTCATGTTAGATCCCAAATAAGATCTAATACATGCAGGAATCACTCTAATTAAAGTTCGAATAATCTAAAACCTACTCAACCAAAAGAAAATCTGATATTGGAGTTAATCTAAACAATAATAGGAAAATAAATATTATTACTGAAAATATTAAATAGGAACAGCCAAACACACAGAAATGAGAAATAGCAACAACACAACACAAACTCACACTAGAGTTTGATCCGTGGGAGCTCGACCAAGTAGTATGAAAGAAGTGGTATGTGGTACGAATGAGATGGTGGAAGAGCGACGGTGAATATAGGTGGTTGGAAAGGCTAGGTGTGGCCAGAAACAACAAGGGGGGTGGCTAGATAGCAAATCGACAACAATAGAGAGTGGTAAGAAAGAATGTGAATTACTGTAAATAAAAAAGGGGAGGGTGGGACAACAACTCAACAACGAGAGATAATGGTAAGGATGGCTGGGAAGAGGGTTGTGGATTGCTGGGAACAGCAAAGGGGAGGACTAGACAGTAGCCAAATAACTGTGAAAGGTGGTAAGGGCGATTGGAAAGATTGCGATAGTGAGGGAGACGGGTTTGATAAGGTAGCAACAAGAGAAACTATAGAAAATTCTCAGGAAGGGCTATGTGGTGATTGCAGTGGGGAGGAAGGACGACATCAGTGGAGGGAAGGCTCTGGTGGAAGGGGAAGTCGAGGATGATCAACACATCGAAAAGAGAAATAGCCGAAGCACCACTTGCTCTTGGATATATTGAAATAAAAAAAAAATTTTAAAACGTAAACCACAAGAATCAAATATATAAGCTCTAAATAATTAGGATTGAGCCCACGACTGAAAGGAAACGCCAAATCCAAAAGGAGGGAGCCAGTCGAATCTCACTCTTGCATGGACCGATCGATCCAGAAGCTGGAATGCAGGACGAGAGCCTCACACCCCTCACACCTACGTTAGTCTTTTAGGGTTGGGGAAGCTTCGAACTCATTAGTCGAAGATTATGTCTGCACATTGAAGAAGACGAAGCTGCTGTAACCTTTTGGGGCTAAAAAAATTTTCAACTAATACCCTAGAAGCACCTGGATCCCACTATCGACTATATTGTCCTCCAAAACACGAGGAGTTTTCTCAACTTGTAAGCAATCATCTATATCGATCCAGCCATATGGGTGTACACTGCTGATTTGAACTGAGACTTCAAAGTGTGCTCTGCAAAGTCTTTCAAAGGTAGTCCCAGGTTGGCTCATCCCTATTTGACATGAGAATGTATTGAATTCCCTCTAATGGTGGCAACCATGGCATTAAAGTACCAATCATGATCTCCTGAAATGCTCTCGGTAAGGTGTCAATCATGCATACAAAAATCACACCTTAATATATTATGTAAATAGTAATATTAAATCCATATTCTAAAATACTGGAACAAAGTGATTTTTTCACCAAGAATAAAATAACATGTAGAACAATTTAAGTGGATTTGAGTCTAGAATAGCTAATGTAAATAATAATTCCAGTGTGAGGTATCATATGCTGCCTTTTTTCTTAAAACTTGATCAATGATCAAATTTCATGAGATTATCAAACAGCACCACCAAATTGTCTTTAACTTGCAGATCATATCTTGCATTTGAAAATGATGACAGAAAATTATATGGAGAATGAATTTGTTATGCCTGCATAGCCTAAGGACTATTCTATCTTTTATTAATTTAAGGGCAATTTCTTCTTTTATTTATTATTTTTGTTTAATATAAATAAGACAAATATGTTTAGGATTAGGTTATGCATGAGATTGCACATTGAGTACTAAGATTAGGCTTTGGAGGAGATCATCAATCTCTCGAATTGTAGGATTTGGAAAAGATCGCCTATCTCTCAAATTGTAGTTGTTTATCCTTTATTTGTTGTGTTGTTCATGTTGTGAAGAAATAAAATTTTTTTGCCCTAATTTTGGTATGAAAATCTGTACCGAATCTTATCAAATTAGTATCAAAGCATTCATAATGGAAAGCAGAGATTCTAGGAAGCGACTTTCATCGATTTGAGCCTTCATCGTGCTTCAACAAGTGGTGCATCAACAAACAGATCAATGTATATAGGGGCAAACATTCACTTGCAAGCTTGCGATACATATCGAGGCAGAATAGGAAAACATTAAGTCGCCCTCTGTCTACGTGATCTAAAACGCAATTGGAGCTAGAGGGAAAGCTACGACGAGATCATGATATCCTTCACAACTGAATTCCAAGCTACAATCATGACACTACGAAAAGCCAATGCAAGATCATGACGTACACAATCCCGCAACTCCAACATTTCTCCTTCATTCGCTGTGCCTAGTGATACATTCGCATCTTGCGAGTGATACATAAACGATAGAGCTAGCTTGGGAAGTCAAGGAAGGGATCACAACATGCCTCCATGCAACGAGATTCAACGACGGGATCACCACGTATAGAGACCTGAAACTTCGATCTTTCTTCTGCATGCAACATACAAGATATATGGAATTAGAGAAAGATCGTGGTCTGCCTCTTTACAACGCGATTCGAGCTAGCAAGAATGACGGAATTTGGCCATAGTGACGATAACTCAATATGAGCTACTATCAGGACAATTGAGAGGAAGATTTCTGAAGCAGTATTAGAACATATGTTTATGAAGGGTCTAAAGCTTGACATGCAACACTCCAATTGTTGAGACTGTAGGGATTAGGGAAAACAATTGAGCAAACTAGAAGGTAGAGGACAAGAATTAGATGAAGAAGGTCAATAGAAGCAACACCATGAGAGAATTGCACAAGAGTAATTCAAAAACCAAGACACCGAGGACTCATACAATGTCATGTTGGGGGGTGCTGCAAAAGAAGAACATGTGGTCCAGTCCAGGTGTCAACTTCAGATGTTTTATAAAGGCAAAGATTCAAAATAACTGAACAAAGGAGTTTTAATTTCTATGTGATGAAACATTAAAACATTTACCACAAGGCACGATTGGGATGATTAGTTTCTCACATCAAGTGACAAGGAGGCAAGAGAGTTTGATCTAGCAACCGTTTCCTTTTTATCTACCTTGAGGACAAAGTATTTTCTTAAAAGGGGAATACTGTTACTTTAACCTGGCATAAGACCAATTTTGTCTTTTATTAATCTAAATGCAGTTTCATTTTTTTTTGTTATTTATTATTGTTTAATATAAATATTTCTAATATGTTTAAGGTTTGTGTTATGCATGTCTTTAGTCTTAGGGTTAAAGTTCGAGAGAAAATTCCCAACCCTCGAATGGTAGGATTTGAAATAGATTGTCTACGTCTCGAATTGTACNCCTCCAAGCTAGCACATACAACGCTCATCTCGTCTTCATGGGCTCTTCGTACCTCCTGATGTTCCCCTTTTAAGTTCTCCTGCATCTTTGTCAATTGGTCTCTTAAGGACTCCTCTAATTGGAGCATTTTTCTTTTGATCGTCGAATGAATTGTGATGTCTTCCTCCTCGAGTCCATCAACTTTTTGGCCAAGGTCCTCTATANGCATGAGATTGCGCATTGAGTATTAAGATTAGGCTTTGGAGGAGATCGTCAACCTCTCGAATTGTAGGATTTAGAAGAGATCGTCTATCTCTCAAATTGTAGTTGGTTATCTTTTATTTTGTTGTGTTGTTTATGTTGTGAAGAAATAATTTTTTTGCCCTAATTTTAGTATGAAAATCTGTACCGAATCTTATCAAATTAGTATCAAAACATTCATCATGAAAAGCAGAGATTCTAGGAAGTGACTTTCATCGATTCGAGCCTTCATCGTGCTTCAACAAGTGGTGCATCAACAAACGGATCAATGTATATAGGGGCAAACATTCACTTACAAGCTTGCGATACATATCGAGGCATAATAGGAAAACATCAAGTCGCCCTCTGTCTACGTGATCTAAAATGCAATTGGATCTAGAAGGAAAGCTACGACGGGATCATGATATCCTTCACAACTGAATTCCACACTACAATCATGACACTACGAAAAGCCAATGCAGGATCATGACGCACACAATCCCACAACTCCATTTCTCCTTCATTCGCTGTGCCTAGTGATACATTCGCATCTTGCGAGTACTATATAAACAATAGAGCTAGCTTGGGAAGACAAGGAAGGGATCACAACATGCCTCCATGCAACGAGATTCAACGACGGGATCACCACGTATAGAGACCTAAACTTCGATCTTTCTCCTGTATGCAACATACAAGATCTATGGAATTAGAGAAAGATCGTGGTCTGCCTCTTTACAACGCGATTCGAGCTACTATCAGGACAATTGAGAGGGAGATTTTTGAAGCAGTATTAGAACAAATGTTCATGAAGGGTCTAAAGCTTGACATGCAACACTCCAATTGTTGAGACTGTAGGGATTAGGGAAAACAATTGAGCAAGCTAGAAGCTGGAGGACAATAATTAGATGAAGAAGTTTGAGCAATTTTATCTTTTATTAATCTAAATGCAATTTAAAAAATTCCCAACCCTCGAATGGTAGGATTTGAAGGAGATTGTCTACCTCTCGAATTGTACGTGTTTATTCTTTATTCAATGCATTGTTCATTTTATTGAAGAAAGAATTTATTTTGCCCTGATTTCCATATGAATATGTTTCCATCAGAAAATTGACGAGCAAATTATTTTATCATCCAGAATTCATTAATCAACGCCAGCTTCATCAAGAAATTGAAGTAAAACAACCACATCTCTCATTAATCATGAATCGACTTTCCATAGAACTTTCCTTTTCATTGAACAGATGATGGTCCAGCATCAACATGTCAATCTGGGCTTTTCAGTCGACAATCAAAATTGTTTTCTCTACAAATTTACACAACGCGAACAATAAATAAATCAATTTACAAATTGCACGAAAGGCAAGATTGCTTACCTGTTGAGGACAAATTGCCTGCAGCTCCAATAAAGTAGGAAGTTGGTAAATGGTTGCAATGTTGTAGGTATTCTACGTATAGCTATAGCATGCAAGATTTTCAGCAGCCATTTCAGAGAATTGATCTCATGCCAGCGGGTCCTGCAAAAAGATTTTAATTGCAGGACTATTACAGAACATAAAAAACCTAAAATACAAAAGCTTCATATAGCATGCATGAAATGAAATTAAAAATGTTAAAAAGTTTCTAATCAAAAGAAATGTAAATATTGAAATTTTTTTATAAAATGACTTCTATTGTTTTTCAATTTTAAATAGCATGCATGGTAGAGCATATGGATAAAAATTTAGTACACGATTAAACTAGTTATTAATTAAGTCTTTAATATCTATGTTTGGCCTTCACTTCATTCAAAAAAAGCGTGAAGGGAGTGCAACTTTTTCTAGACTTGGGGTAAAACTGAGAGAGCCTAATACAATGATCTCACCATGCCAACGCAGCCGAAGGCTTTATTGTAACGTACCGTTACCCGGGGAAGATGAATCAAACAGTTGAACATCATAGACGATGAAGCCAACAGTTAGACAATCAAAGAGAAATGACAAGTTCGGGAAGTTGAAGAGGGGAGAGAAGAAGCGATAAAGATGGGAACAGAATATATGAGTTTGTCCTATAAATTGACATGAGATGCGGGTGCTATAGGCTGTGCGATCAAGGAGCAGTATTGTGTCCTCTTACAAAATAAGCAGCACAGTAGTCAAAAAAATCACAACATTCGACATTGAGCCACGACCTCAAAGCTGTTCGAAGGCAAAGGGGACGATGACGAGCTCGAGAAGGAGGAAGATGCATTGCGTCAAGAAGAGGTAGCGACGAGTTAAGCTCCCGAGTTGAAAGAGCTGAAGAGTTGGCTGCAAGTGTTTGGTGCTTCAAGATGAAGAAGGAGAAGGGGGGAAGATAGGCGCTATTGAGAGGAGGAATGGCAGGGGGAGCATGTGGGTCGAGTCTGGCCGAGGGTTTGGAAGAGGTAAGGATAGTTTTTATTTAAATAATAATAATAATAATAATAATAATAACAACAACAACAAAAACAACAACAACAATAACAATAATAATAATATATTTTAAAATTAATTTATTAAATAGAAAAACAAACATAATAAAATAATGAAAATTTAACTTAATAATGAAATATTAATAGTTTATTTAAAATAATAAATACACTAAATTTTATAACATGTTTATGTTAGATTTTAGCTTTAAAAGAGTCGACATTAGAGAAAAATCTTGTCAAATTAAACATCATCGAGGTGAGTACTTTTACTTCTAAATTATGATAATAATGTCGAATTTTTTTTAAATCACTCGCATTAGTCAAGATATCTTGTTACTGCAACAATAATATGATTATTCTGACTTATCATTCAATTTGATAAACTAGAAATGAATGTGAATGATTTGCATAATATGATTATTCTGACTTATTATTCAATTTGATAAACTAGAAATGAATGTGAATGATTTGCATATTTATACTTATGTACTACTCAGATATGTTCTAAAAAAAAAGATATTGAATGATATTTAGAATAAAACGAAATGATTTATAATATACTTGTATGTGCATGTTTGACTACGATGGAACACCCTTGTTGATACTATTAGGAGAACACTAATGTACCCATGCACGTAAATGAAAAAATATTAATATCGATGTTCTTAGTTGACACAAATTTTTAGATGATATCCCCAGTGAAGGTTGTATAGAAATGAAATGACATTGATATGATAATGATATAGACTCCTTTAAAATATTTATATTGATTTATAAATAAGCTTAACTGACATGCATATTATTTTTTTCTTTTCCTTGTATTGTTGTAGTTTAGAAGCACGAGATTCACTGACTTGTTTAGCTCAGAATTGATTTACTAATTTTTCTGGTTTAATTAAACTATTAAAATATGAGCGATAGGTAAGAAAATGTTTATAGAAGACGCAGTCAACCATCAACGACGTAAATTTTAATTGCACCATTTTAATTTAATTTGTAGTGGCACGTTCATCTATTAAATTGAAGGTTAATATAGAAAATTTATTTCACACCGTCCAACCATCCGTTCCCACCTTGGTTAACTCTGAGCGCAGGGCCGGATCGTGATATTATTTGCCTCAGTAGTCAAATCATTTATGAAGGATATTAGATGCCCAACATGTTTTTGAGAAACTGATTTACAGGATTTTTTCAGTTCCATAAATAGGCAAAACAAGCAATCACACACTGTAAAATTCCTTGCAAATTCCTTATTTTTCTAGTCTATCTTCAAGATTTTTTTTTACAACCTGGCAAGCCGATTCAAACGTTCCAAGATAGTAAATTTTTTGCATGTTCTCCATTTTAGTAAATATTATTTAATTTAATTGCCTGCAAAAATTCACATGCCTTTAGGTGGTTGTGCACAAGTGCCTAAATGTAGCAGACTTCATTTTGATTTACCACAAAATATAAAAAAAAATTACCTTGAAACAAATGGTTAGAAACCACCCATTTGCTATCTCTGGGATATTGCAGAGTATTCAAATAATAGACGATTGGACGGAGAAGATTGGAAAAGAACACGGAGACGATCTGTAAGCTGATAAATTAAAGTCCACTGCATAGCCATTTCAGAATCCTTCATTTGTCGAACCACCGATGCCTGCAAGTTAATGACACAGTAAGAAAATGGCTTTTGATAAGAAATAGAATAGACAATATAGTCTTAGGCATACATAAGGGACCAAAAAGGAAAAATNTCATTTGTCGAACCACCGATGCCTGCAAGTTAATGACACAGTAAGAAAATGGCTTTTGAAAAGAAATAGAATGGACAATATAGTCTTAGGCATACATAAGAGGACCAAAAACGAAAAATAAAAAAAAAAAATTGTCAAAATGAGCCCCTGACTCATTGTTTTAATCCCCAAATTTATAAAAGTATTAATTTAGTCCCAGACTCTTTAAATGTGGGCAAAATAATACCAGGAGAGCACTATTTTAACCAAGGTTAAAAGAGTCCGCGAACTAACTCGATATTTTTATAGACTCTAGGACAAAAATAGCCGAATGTAATAGCCAGGAACTATTTTAGCACTTTACTTGAAAACCAAAGAAANTTTTTATAGACTCTAGGACAAAAATAGCCGAATGTAATAGCCAGGAACTATTTTAGCACTTTACTTGAAAACAAAAGAAGTAGATAGAACCATTTTTTCTAAGTTAATAAATAAATAAAACCACATTTATAGCCTTAGCAACGTTACCAGAAGACGTTTCCCAAGCTGGATTTCAACCTCAGTTCCAAAAGATATATTACTAGCCAAGGATCGAAGAGGATCGACAGTAGGATCCACAGAAAGCAAGCTAGGAATCTGAGGTGCATAAACCAGTCTCCAACGTGCCTGCCCAAACTCTCCCTTCCCTTCTATTCTTGGCATCAAAGTTTCGAGAGTCGCCGTAGCAAGTTTTTTGAAAGCCAGCTGTCCATCACCTTCCAGCAAAGATTCTGCTAACTGACTCTCAAAAACCCTTGCAGCCTGCAAAATGCAAATCTTCCTTATATCTGGAAAGAATGGCCTCATGTACACAAATTCTGAATAATCAAATTTACATTCCTTAATAAAATCACTCAACAGCTAAATTGACAATATTTTAGCGGTCTACATGTCCAATGGTGAAAAGTTGTATTAATTTTAAGCATGAGAAAAGTATTTGAATGATATCCGGACTCTTTATAGGAGGCCACTTTAGTACCAAAGTTCATAAAATGTCAATTTAGTTCCCGATTCTTTTAATATAGGTTAAAACAGTCCTTATATAGCCCACAGTAAAGACTATTTTAGCACTATTAAAAAAGTCTGTGGATTAATTTAACACTTTTATAAATTTTGAGACTAAAATGACTCCATGTAAATAGTCAAAGGACTATTTTGACACTTCACTCGTTTAAGCATGATGCTTCAGAAGAAAGACAAATATCATGGGTACTAGAGCAAAATTATTTAAGCAAAAAGAAGCACAAAATCATGAAACTGATGAATCGATCTTTTTCTAGCCAGAGTCCTTTTATTCAGTTTGAGTAATCTAGCAGTTACTTAATTAAATTGTGAACATTAATGTAGAATCTAAGCCACACATTGTGATCTCACCATTCCGTATTGCAGCCTGCATGTCTCAGAGGCTTAGGGCTGCTGCGGGATTGGGAGCTTCCCGCATGTCTCTAGGACCCCCATTATAGTACCTTGATTTGTAGCGGGAGTCGTGGCTTGGACCGGTCCAGGAGGGCCAGCCAACCTTTGACGTGGATCTCCCTTCTGTTTGGAGCGGGCCCACTCCTATTTAGCCCAAGTCTATAAAATATATTGTTTTTGTGTTTTAGAGCAGTTATTTTTTATGTTTTCTGTCAGATTAGCCTTCGACGTCCAGGTTTTTCCTTTTAGGGTTGTATCCAAGGGAGAGTGGTGCTCCAGTTATATCCCGTCCGAGGTGCGACTCTACTTCAAGTGTCCATTGTTGCCCTGACTGTACCTCACTCTCGAGGTGGTGTTTATCCTTCNGGCTGCTGCGGGATTGGGAGCTTCCCGCATGTCTCTAGGACCCCCATTATAGTACCTTGATTTGTAGCGGGACTCGTGGCTTGGACCGGTCCAGGAGGGCCAGCCAACCTTTCACGTGGATCTCCCTTCTGTTTGGAGTGGGCCCACTCCTATTTAGCCAAAGTCTATAAAATATATTGTTTTTGTGTTTTAGAGCAGTTATTTTTAATGTTTTCTGTCAGATTAGCCTTCGACGTCCAGGTTTATCCTTTTAGGGTTGTATCCAAGGGAGAGTGGTGCTCCAGTTATATCCCGTCCGAGGTGTGACTCTACTTCAAGTGTCCATTGTTGTCCTGACTGTACCTCACTCTTGAGGTGGTGTTTATCCTTATCCAACTCCTCCGCATCCCTCTCGCTTCGCTACTCAGTAATACTTCTCGTTGCAACCACCTCCCATTTGTCTTCTTGTAGTTACTGCTCTTCCAATTGGCGCCTGCTCACTGCCAANTTCCGTATTGCAGCCTGCATGTCTCAGAGGCTTAGGGCTGCTGCGGGATTGGGAGCTTCCCGCATGTCTCTACGACCCCCATTATAGTACCTTGATTCGTAGCGGGACTCGTGGCTTGGACCGATCCAGGAGGGCCGGCTGACCTTTCACGTGGAACTTCCTTCTGTTTGGAGTGGGCTCACTCCTATTTAGCCCAAGTCTATAAAATATATTGTTTTTGTGTTTTAGAGCAGTTATTTTTTATGTTTTCTGTCAGATTAGTCTTTGACGTCCAGGTTTTTCCTTTTAGGGTTGTATCCAAGGGAGAGTGGTGCTCCAGTTATATCTAGTCCGAGGTGTGACTCTACTTCAAGCGTCCATTATTGCCCTGACTGTACCTCACTCTCAAGGTGGTGTTTATCCTTCTCAAACTCCTCCGCATCCCTCTCGCTTCGCTACTCAGTAATACTTCTCGTTGCAACCACCTCCCGTTTGTCTTCTTGTAGTTACTGCTCTTCCAATTGGCGCCTGCTCACTGCCAGCGACCTAGAATCATTCCTCCGGCACTCCTGCAGCTGTCCCAGCCACCCGCAAGCTTCCCTCCACCTTCTCCCAACCATCTGCCTCGCAATTGCAGCACCATAAGCCCCTCACCTTGCAGTCCACTGCTCTTCCAACCGCCTAAACCGCAACCCTGCAGCCTCACTGCCATTCCAGTACTTTCCCTGCACTGTTATTGTTGTTCCAGCCACCCAAGACCATTCTCCAAGCTGCCTCACTGTTGTCCCAACCGTTGTAGCCACCCCTCCACAGCCTAGCTGCTGTTCCCACCACCCAGAACCTCCCCTAGCCGCTGCATCCTCGCTGTCCAATCCGCCCCCACCCCCTGTCCCTTGCTACCAACTCTGCAAGCACTTATTGGGGACCACCACCACACGAGATCCACCCTAGTTAAGTATTTGTCAGGTATTTGTTGCTATTCAAATTTCTAGGTGACGTATTTTTGTAATTTCCCTTTCAAGTCTATTTGATTGTAACCGTCTATTTGTTTTCAGTAATAATATTTGTTTTTCCTATTGTGATTTGGGTTAACTCCGGTATCAAGGGCTTTTTGGTCAATCTTGTCAGGGAAAACTACTGTGAAAAAGTCTCCTTTTAATTTCGCGGTAGAATAGAATCACAAGATTCTAGAAAATCGGAACAAAAATTTAAATACAAAAGTACAATCAAAGCAACAAAAAAAAACACACAAGAAACGTGTAAAAACCTGAGAACAGAAAAGAAACATGAAGCTACACTACTAGAAATTCTACTATGAAAAGAACTCACACACGAAAAAACATACAAAACTTGCACGAACAATCTTCACTCTTCGATCCGACGCAAAAATTAAGCCGAACACCAAAATCCACCTCTTCGAGAGTCCTCACCTCAACGGGATACTCATCCAAGGATTTTAAAAGAAGAAAACGACAAGCTCGCCGATCCACGATAATAAATTGGCTTAAAGACTAATTTTTCGTGTAGTAACCGCATCAGGCGATTAGGTGCCCAAACTTCGCGTCTAAGAGCCAAGCGCTATGTATCAGCGCCCCATAATGAACGCCAAAGCATATGCGTAGCTCTCTCGAGAATAAGAGCAACACCCTATCACACTCCGCTAACTTCAAAGAAAGTAACAAGATAATCATAGGATGGAAGATTTTAGAAAAGACCAGATGAAGGAGAGTAATCCAATTAACTCTAAAAGACTCCGCCGCATTCTAGAAAATATTAAAAGGAAGAGCTCCAAGGACAACTCAAGAATAACCTAGAAAGATCTAAGGCTCTGTATGTATATAAAAGAATGAAGTAAAACTATCTAGAAACTAAATTATTCTAATGTAATCCAGAAGATTCCCTTAGACTTGGTGGGGACTATAAATAGTAATCCATCCCTTTTATTTGGATCCATCCAAGGTCCTCAAGCATTCAAGTGTTATAATCACTCTTTCTTAGTGAAGTGTTTATTTCTCCAATTCTTCTTCTTACTCTTCTTCCTAAACATTGTGAGGGTTAACTGATTTAGTGTCAAGGAAGAGCGCTAAAGTCACACGGGTGACTTCAGATAAGTTAGTCCGTGACAGTTGATATCAGAGTCTCGATTCGAAGGTATGACAAAGGGAGTCAAAGAGCACATAATGGATTCTGAAGCCACAATTGTGGAATCATCTTAATAAGGGCGAGGTCGTCAGGCAATGAGATCTAGCTGCATCCAAATCACAGGGGAGGTCCAAGGAGATCATGCACGACTTTGATTCGCGCCTTGCTCGGGTGGAGGAATTGAATGACATAGAGGCCCAAATAGAGGACCTTGGCCAAAAAGTTGATGGATTCGAGGAGAAAGACATCAAAATTCATTCGACGATCAGAGGCAAGATACTCCAATTAGAGGAGTCCTTAAGAGACCAATTGACAAAAATGCAGGAGAACTTAAAAAGGGGAACATCAGGAGGTACAAAGAGCCCATGAAGGCGAGATGAGTGGTGTATGTGCTAGCTTGGAGGAGATGTGTGAAGCATTTCACTATGCAAGAGGGCACTAGCAACATCCCCCAACCATCATACCTTTGAAGTCAAATGTATTGAGTTCCAAAACCAAAGAGATTTAGAGGAGCTCGCAACACGAAGAAAGTGAACAATTTCTTATGAAGACGTGAGCAATATTTTGGAGCGATGGAGATTACAGATGAAGATGCAATAATTCAATTTGCAACCATTTATCTCTCAGAGATCACTATGTTGTGGTGAAGAAGACAATGAGATATCAAGAAAAGTATGTACACCATATCCATCTTTGATGACTTCAAAAGGGAGCAAAAGAGACAATTGTACCTGAAAACATGAGGGATGAGACTAGAGCTCAATTGCGAAGGCAGAGCAAACGAGATTGATTTAAGAATATATTAAGGAGTTTACTAGCCTGATCATTGAAATTACTGACACGTCTGACAAGTAAAATTTGTTCAACTTGATGGATGGGCTCCAACAATGGGCAAAGAGTGAGCTTAGAATGGGTAGAGCGCAAGATCTCGTTACTGTCATAACCGTTGCGAAAAGATTGGTTGATTATATAAATGAGTCTACAAAATCAAGAGAAAAGAAGAGTAACTATGTCAAAAATGGGGAAGGCAAGGATCAACACAAAGAAGAGACCCATCCCGAATCGACTCCATTTAATACAAAAGACAAGGGAAGTCTAACAACAACAAAACTAAACTACACAACAACTTCTTTCTTTGTGGAGGACCTTATTGGGTAAGGGTTTGCCCTCAGAAGAAGGCTCTAAACTCTCTCTATGCAAGCCATCAAGAGGAAGAAGGATGTGATATGACAGCACAAGTGGGAACAACACAATTGCTCAACATGGTGCATTCCTCTCCGAAAACTTCAGCAAAAGAACTTCTCTTTGTAGAGGTGATTATAGGTGGGACACTTACTAAAACAATGATAAATACGAGAGCTTTTCACAACTTCATCTCTATTGAAGAAGCAAAAGGGATGGGACTGCAAATAACTATAGGAGGGAGCTCCATAAAAGCAGTCAACTCAGCACGTAGGTCAATCCATAGAGTGGCCAAAGGAGTGAGGACGTGTCTGAGATTGGTGAATTTCTCCATCATTCCTGTGGAAGACGTCAAGATAATCCTTGGTCTAAAATTCTTGGATCAAGTGAGAGTGTTCCCAATGCCATTTGCCAAAATCATCTGCGACAAGGAGGACAACCAAGCTTGCCTAGTACGACAACAAGGACTCGGAAGCAAGAAGCCAAAATGCTATCGGTCACTCAATTCAAGAGAGAGGAGGAGAGCTACTTGGCTGTTCTTCATGACTCCGATGAAGAATTAAAGCCTCAAGAAGACATGTTAAGAGAAGTTGTGGCAGTAATTGAGGAGTTTAAAGAAGTTCCACCACCGGAATTACCAAAAGAACTACCAACAAAAAGGGAGATCGATCACCAGATTGAGCTGGAGCCAGAGACTAAGCCATCGGCAATAGAAGCTTCCTGCATGGCACCTATAGAGCTGGTAGAGCTTGCAAACAATTGAAGGAGTTGCTGGAGACAGGATTCATCCGAACATCTAAATACTCATATGGTGCCCCGATTATATTTTAGAAAAAAAAATTGCTCCCTGCGCATGTGCATAGACTACCGAGCTTTAAATAAAATTACCGCAAAGAACAAATACCTAATTTCTCTCATCGCTGACCTTTTTGATCAACTGGGGAGGGCAAGGAACTTCTCAAAATTGGATCTCTGATCATGCTACTATCAAGTGAGGATAGCAAAAANTTGCAGCCTGCAAAATGCAAATCTTCCTTATATCTGGAAAGAATGGCCTCATGTACACAAATTCTGAATAATACATTCCTTAATAAAATCACTCAACAGCTAAATTGACAATATTTTAGCGTTCTACATGTCCAATGGTGAAAAGTTGTATTAATTTTAAGCATGAGAAAAGTATTTGAATGATATCCTGACTCTTTATAGGAGGCCACTTTAGTACCAAAGTTCATAAAATGTCAATTTAGGTCCCGATTCTTTTAATATAGGTTAAAACAGTCCTTAAATAGCCCACAGTAAAGACTATTTTAGCATCTATTAAAAAAGTCNTCATTTGTCGAACCACCGATGCCTGCAAGTTAATGACACAGTAAGAAAATGGCTTTTGAAAAGAAATAGAATAGACAATATAGTCTTAGGCATATATAAGAGGACCAAAAAGGAAAAATAAAAAAAAAAATTGTCAAAATGAGCCCCCGACTCATTGTTTTAATCCCAAAATTTATAAAAGTATTAATTTAGTCCCAGACTCTTTAAATGTGGGCAAAATAATACCAGGAGAGCACTATTTTAACCAAGGTTAAAAGAGTCGGCGAACTAACTCGATATTTTTACAGACTCTAGGACAAAAATAGCCGAATGTAATAGCCCGGAACTATTTTAGCACTTTACTTGAAAACCAAATAAGCAGATAGAACCATTTTTTCTAAGTTAAAAAATAAATAAAACCACATTTATAGCCTTAGCGNTCAAGGCCATCCAAGATTGGGAGTATCCTACCAAGGTACATGAGATAAGAATAGCAAGGTGAAACACTGAAGGCAGGAATTTGAAACCAGAAAAGACAAAAAAACAAACCCTAAGAAGCAAACAACAAATATATAATAGATGATAGAATAGCAAGGGGAGACCCCTCCCCTTTAGGCAACCAGGTAGTTACCTTTGGGCGGCAAGCAAAATAAAAAAGGGAAGCCCTCTCCTTTGGGCGGCAAGACAAGCTTGGACCGATTAGCTAGCCCTAGTCTCTTTGGCTGAACCAATTGGTTCAACCCTTCCACCACAGGTAGGCCTACAACAGGTAAGCCTCACGACAGAAGGAGTTGAGAAGAAATTGAAAAGAGCAGAAAAGAGTGAAAAGAAATAGAAAAAAAAAAGGAAATCACAATAAACTCATTTCAAAGTTTGATGTAGCACATGGACAAATCAAAGGTACCCTTTTGAGAAACTTCTAAAGTTTGTAATTTTCTAATATTTGTTTAATCATTTTTATTTGTTACCTCTTAGAAGCTCTCATTCTTAGTTATTCTAAGAGAGTTGGGGGGTTTCTATTTTCTTTATTAAGTGAGAGTGCACTCGATTTTAGAAAGAGTTGAAGTGTTGTTTTAGCATACACCACAATTGTGAATTCTTTATAAGTGGGAATGAATCATTTTTCCTCTCTCATGAAGATAGGCTTATTTAAATCAAACCACATAAATTTCGGTGTTTTTTTTGTTGTGTCCGATAAAATTTTTTCAATTACTTGGGATCAATCTATTTTGGGCAGCTGCAACTGTTTGAAGAAGCAATTGTGAAGTTGACCACAAAAACTCATTCAAAAAACTACAGTGGTTATTATAATTTTTTTTATTTTCAAAAAATCATATTGCAACTTTCTAGCAATCATCACAATTAGTCAGATCAAGTTGCAAAATATAATTTTTCCACCACAGCTTCTTGAGACCGTAGACAAAACACAATTTTGCCAAACACCCAAATGGTACAGTCCAGACCACACCACAATGCCATTGAGGCCCCAAATAGAGCCTTAGTGTTCCATTATATTTGCTATTGAGTTGGTGCTTCCAGGTTAAATACTTCTTTTTTTTAATAAAAATGCTAAAAAATAGAAGTATGTAAATGAGAATCACCACAAGCACAAAACCCTCCTTCAAGAAGCGATTAATCAAGTATATCACATTTCAAGCTGAACTCTAGCATCACAAGAAAATAAAATGCTACAAGAACACTTACTTCACTAGGCGTGAGAACATCCTGATCCACTGAGCGAGTTGATATAATAAGTAAATTATCCTGCCAGGAACTGGCTCGACTTTGGATCCTGAATTGATACTCGGATCCCACCAATATTAAATCTAAAATAGGGTCCAGGCCAAGATCAGGTTCAAATTTGGCAATGTTCAAATGATCACGTTTAAGCCGAACCTGTGATTAGAAGTTAATCAAAAAGTAGCTTCCCTGAAAATTAAACCATTAAAAATAAAACTAGAAATTATTTTTCTTTAAGCTATGGTTGTGAAATTGCTAAGGTTCATTCTTTTTTTATTGAAGCATTTACACACAGCACAAAATTCTTATGTATTTACATATCTCACACCAAAACTTTCATATTTATACACATAAAACTTAAATCTTCAAAATCACATAAAAAATAAAACTATTTTCACTTTTTAAAAGTCAAATACACATTTTCATGCATAGATTTAAAGCACCGTAGTAAAAACATAAGAATTATGTGCTATGTATGTAAATGTCCCTTTTTTATTTAGTCGACTGGCAAAACAATTTTCTATTCTGGGATCATTAAAGAAGTCAACGAACCTGAGTAGCAACTAAATTAACGTCTCCATTTTCGAACATCAAGACCCCTTTAGGTTTAACATACTGCGGACGAGCTATTCCATTAAGCTCAAGTTCTCCACTGACAGCAAAGTTCAGGATTAAGGGGTAGACTATTCTTAATTCTGGTCCAAGGACTAACTTCAGATCAGTAAGCCTTGCATCAATGCCGGGATTAGCATTATTCACCTCTAGCTTCTCAATGTTGGAATGTTTGCCTATATATTTTAAAGAGGTGCAACCAATTGTCAAACCATTTAATATCAGATAACAAGAAGCTACAAAGAAATTTAACCATTCAACAAAAATTTATTCCAATAATGTTCAGCTGGCACACGAAAAAAGTGCAAAAGTTTGTAATTAGCCAGATTGATTGTCACTATTTTCTGGAAAAACTCGCCAGTACGAAATGGTTGAATTAAAAGTATGCCAGAATTTTTTGTTAACAATGAAAAAAAGGCAAAAAAAAATTATTAATTGGCTGGCAGGTACAAATTAAAAAGGAGAAAAGGATGGCCACAAAAAAAAAATTATAAATTTATTGTTAAAAAATCAATTCCATTTACAAAATATGCAAGGCTATTCGTAATTCTCAATTTTCAAAAGCGAGATCACTAACGTTCCAATATAAATGAAAATAAGTGGATCACTAGGATAGAAAACCTGCAGGCTCTGGCCAAATGCTATGTAAGGAACCAGACAAAGAACCAAAAAATCTTGATATATGGCCTGAAGCAGTAGCACGGCTGTAACCAGCAGCAGGGAAGGAAGTTCTTTTTGAAGCCAAACTGTCAGCAACCTCTCCGTTCCCCTTGTCGTGAGCTAAATATGCTTCTCCATGGCTCAACTTAAGAACTCCAGAGATATTTGGTCGCAAAATAGAACCCATAATTTGGATTTGGCTGTCGACTTGGCCACTAAAATGTTTCGTAGGTCAGAAAATAATCTAAATGATAAAAATAAATGAAACGCGCACACACACATCTATATAACTATGAGTGTACATATACATATACATATACATACATATACATATATATACATGTGTGTATATTTACATATACATAGATGTGCGTGTGTAGATAAATGTGTTTCTATATATATATATATATATGTGTGTGTGTGTGCTATATATATATATATATATATAGACACACATAGGAAAATATCTTGCTAAAATCATCTTAGAATAACCTGAAAAAATTTTTCATGCGCACTTCTAAGAAATCACATTTCAGCTCAATTTTATCTGTAACAAATGATTCGCTTGGCATTAGAGGCAAATTCCCTTTGAGCAATAGCTTTCCTTTCCTGCCCACCCTGCTTTCCACAGAACTGATGCATACCCTGTTTGATATAATATGAACAGTACCTCCAAAATTAGTTAGTGGCTTCCATAATGCCGGTGAAGAAACAGTTGCTCTGTGAAACGACGCATATCCATCCATGATAGGTTGTTCAACGGTGCCTGTAACCTATTTCATGAATAAAACTAGTAAAATTACAGAACAATTATATCATATCTAACATTTTACATCAAAAATGTATTTTACAAAAAACAATACCCACCAGATTATCATCATAGCACCAACTATACGTTATAAACAATAATCATTTTAGAAAGCATAAGCACGCACTTTACACAAGATAAATGAGAAAAATGTCAAAATAGCCCCCTCACTCTTTGCAGGGAGTCATTTTAGCCCCATAGTTTATAGAAGTTACTATTTAATCCAAAGATTTTTTAAATATTGGCTTAAATAATTCCCACAAAGTACTATTTCATCCCCAATTTAAAATACAGGACTAATTTGTTAATTTTATATACTGTGGAATTAAAATGACCCACATAAATTGTCTGGGGACTATTTTGGCAGTTTACTCCAAACTAAATCGTAGGCACCAAGCAATATGCTATGAGCGGCCTACCTGAAGGTCAATATCAGCAAAACCATGGAGCCAGTTGGCGTATGGAGACAAGGCTGTTAACAGTAACATTCCACCATCCTTAATATTTGCATTTATTCTCACCTCCCCAACGTCTAGCATATTCCAGTTCAAACCTTTGAGGCTTTCTGCTAACTGAATATTCCAACCCTCTTCATGTTTTTCTCTGCTACCTTTCTTCTCTGCAGTTTCATCTGAGGAATCTCTTCCATTTTCTTTTAGCCAAATAGGATTCATCAAAGAACCAACTGAAATATCTCCTTCATTTTCTANCCAGAGATATTTGGTCGCAAAATAGAACCCATAATTTGGATTTGGCTGTCGACTTGGCCACTAAAATGTTTCATAGGTCAGAAAATAATCTAAATGACGAAAATAAATGAAACACACACACACACATCTATATAACTATGAGTGTACATATACATACATATACATATATATACATGTGTGTATATTTACATATACATAGATGTGCATGTCTAGATAAATGTGTTTCTATATATATATGTGTGTGCGTGCTATATATATATATATATATATATATAGACACGNTGCATGAAGAGTTGCATTCTCTTTTTGGATGAACAATTTTTCAAGACGCAAACCATTATTATTGCTGTAAGCGCCAGAAGCTATAACACGCTGAGTTTTGTAAGTTCCCCACTCCCAATCTTCACCATTAAAGTCAAAGTCTGCCTGTAAAAAGTGACGATCAAAAGTATTCATTTGCCACTTACAATGACAATTAGATGAACCGAAAGAATAGAGGTTTCAAATTGGGTCTGTGGGCTGGGGCTCTAGTCTGAAACAAAAATGACCCAACCCGAAAAAAGCTTGAGCCAAATCTGACTTGAATATTAAACAAGTCAGAAAGTCCGACCCGAACCGGACCAATATAACTCATTTAATATAAGACATAACAACTATTCAGGTCAAAATAATGTTGAATTCAAGTCAATCTCGGGCCAATTTCAGGTTGGTGAGTAAATTTTGAGTGAGCGGATAAATTTCGGGTTGACGGTACCCAACCTAAAAAATTAAAAAAGTTACGATTCTTGAACCCGAACTCGACCAGAATATTTGTTAGGGTCAAAACCCCGGATTTTTTGAGTTGGGTTCAGGTTGAGTTGGCATGTCGGGTCAATTTTTTATATCCCTATGAGAAATGAGNTCTCCATCATTCCTGTGGAAGACGTCAAGATAATCCTTGGTCTAAAATTCTTGGATCAAGTGAGAGTGTTCCCAATGCCATTTGCCAAAATCATCTGCGACAGGGAGGACAACCAAGCTTGCCTAGTACGACAACAAGGACTCGGAAGCAAGAAGCCAAAATGCTATCGGTCACTCAATTCAAGAGAGAGGAGAGCTACTTGGCTGTTCTTCATGACTCCGATGAAAAATTGAGGCCTCAAGAAGACATGTTAAGAGAAGTTGTGACAGTAATTGAGGAGTTTAAATATGTTCCACCACCGGAATTACCAAAAGAACTACCAACAAAAAGGGAGATCGATCACTAGATCGAGCTAGAGCCAGAGACTAAGCCATCGGCAATAGAAGCTTCCTGCATGACACCTATAGAACTGACAGAGCTATGCAAACAATTGAAGGAGTTGTTGGAGGCAGGATTCATCCAAACATCCCCCATATGGTGCCCTGATTCTATTTCAGAAAAAAAATGGCTCCCTGCGCATGTGCATGGACTACCGAGCTTTAAACAAAATTACCGCAAAGAACAAATACCTAATTTCTCTCATCGCTGACCTTTTTGATCAACTGGGGAGCGCAAGGAACTTCTCAAAATTGAATCTCTGATCATGCTACTATCAAGTGAGGATAACAAAAGAGGATGAACTGAAGACCACTTGTGTGACCAGGTATCAGTCGTTTGAATTTTTGGTTATGTCTCTCGGGCTAACCAATGCTCCTACTATATTATGAACATTGATGAACAAACTATTCCAACCATACTTG
>JXCR01103409.1:0-14810 GCA_002079205.1 Phalaenopsis hybrid cultivar | reverse complement strand
GTGCAGTCAGATCGAGCGCTCAACAAAAGAAGTGAAGGCTGCTTCATGTGTTGTTACCATGCAAAGTAGTAGATGAAGAGAAGCTTGGGCCCTAATTGCAGGTTAAAGCAGCTCCAGTGCAAAGGAAGAATATAGGAGGCAAAGACTCACGTGCAGGAAAAATTCGTGCGAGTAAGGGGCTAAACCGAGCCAAGCCTAAAGAAGGTGAGATTTGAAAAAAAAATAATTCAAGCATTATTAGTTTAATATCAAGTTTTATGGATTAAATTATCGTTATAGGTATTAAAGTTCGAGTTTATTAATTTATTTCAAAAATCTTAAATCAAGGAATGTAAGTTTTGGGGTCAGAAATTATTGATTTCACACAAGAAAGTAAAGCATGCGAGTAAGGAGATTGACCCGAGAAACTCGTTAGATAATTGTTGATGTTATTATTATTATAATAATAAATAATATAATTAGTTAAATTAATGTTATTAAATTTTAATTAATTAGGAAGTGTTTAAGATGGCTATTCAGAATTGAGATTGGTAAAAGATTAATGATATAGTGAAGTTGGGGTAAGAGTTATGCATTTATTTTGTAAGTTGATTTAATTTAATGTCATTAAAAGTATATTGAATTTTCACTGACTTAGAATCTTTGATTAGAATCAAAGAGAGTTTAAAATCCTTATACTTGCACATTTGTTTGATAGAGGGGAGACTAAGAGGCAGTGGAGGAATAAATTTTTACAGAGGTCACTTAAAGGCTAAGGTGAGTAATTACTTTCTTATATGTATTAAATTGATATTTGAGACTTACATTATTACTTCAGACACTTTTTTAATTATATGCATATTGTAAGTTAAAATAATCATTGAAATGAATGACATGAAATAATAAAAAGGGAAAATGTTTATTCAATGACTTTAAAATGAGGTAATTAGAGGAAATGAATTGTAAAGCATTAAGGCAATTAGAATTACCCCCAGATAGTACTAACAAGAGATGTGATGTTCCCGTACATGAAAAAAAATAGAAATAATAAATGTGTACTTCAAATGCAAAATTTTGAGGTTATCTACTGGTATAAACTTTTAAGGGTACCTGCAGATACAATTTTGAGAATACTTTCGGAAATGACGACAATCCATATATGATTTTTTAANGAGATTCCAACACTCTCATTATCATCCTCCAACACTTCCTTTGAATATGAATATGTCTAATCATTTCTGAACTGTAAGATTTTGTTATGCTACTTGATAACATAGAAGTTCCTATTCAATAATCCATTGAGCCTTCTCAATCAACCTTTTCATATCACACCACTAAGATCAAGATCAATTCCAATTGCTACTTGATTCATCCTCATCTTCCATGATAACAACGTCGAGCTTCATTTTCTTTACATTTGAAAATAACAGATCTATCTGCCTACATAATATAGTTCCCTTGCATTCCCTTTGTTGATTTCACAAGATTGTCAAATATCCAGACTGAAGTCCAGTGATTATTACCTCTGCTCTTTAAGATTATATCTCTTCCATTTAAGATTTGTCTCATGTTAAATTTCTCTCCATTTTCTCTCTTCAAGATAATGCCACTAGCATTCAAAGGCTATTATTTATCCACCTTTAGAGCAAGGTCAGTTTATAGAGATGGGAAATGGTATGATATCATATCATTAGTTTTTGTAATAGGTTAATAAAAGAAGTTAGTTAAAAACTAGTATTAATGAGATTCTTGTATATCTATAAATAAACTCAATTTGGAGACATTAAAAAATAAAAAATTGTGATAAATCTCTCCCTTTAGTCGTGTTTCTTGTTCTCTTCCTTCTCCTAATTTTTTAAGTTGTCAACTTTCTTGAATTATTGTTTATCTTTCTTAATATGTTTTTTTTTCTTCTTTGACTCTCCCCACCAAATTTTTGAAGTTCTCTGCATTCTCGAATTCTTCTTTATTTTAATCCTAGAAGTAGAATCATATTGAAGAGGTTCATTATTGGATGTTGTGTTTGGAAGAAAGCAATAAGCTAGATTAAGAGATAAATTTAAGATGTGATTGAACAGGGAGAAGTTTTGGTTAGTTGAATAGCTAAAGTTATTAGAGGATTTAGAAATAGAAAGAGTAAATGTTGGAACTAGTGTATGTGATGGCGAATAGGTTGTGGAGTGGTATTGAGAATTAGATTTAATGGTTTGATCATATAGAAATCTATTCTCCTGGAAGATAATATGTTTGGAAATATAAGTATTATAATTAATTGGATCAAGACATTTATAACCGCTGAAGTTTGAAGTATATAGTCAATGAAAACAGAAGGAGCAGATTTTGAATGGAATTTTTTAATGTTATATGATTTGAGCTATGGGATAATGAAGATAAAAAAAAAAGTTTTAAGGTGGGAGTATTTTAGATTATTATTGTATAGAAGCTGATGAGGAGAGCTATTATGAGGATTTGGATAAAAAAATGGTTTATGAAATATGAAATGGTTAAAATTATTTATTAAAAAAATAAGAAAAATAAGCATTGATTAAGAATGTATGACAACTATGTTGATGTATATACAAATTAATTCGATAGATTTTGAAAATAGTATTGCAATATTCACCCTCACCATCAGTTTGAAGAGTTTTAATTTTTTGATTGAATTGATTTTTAGGAAAGTGTTTGAATTGAAGAAAAATCTTAGATGGATTTGAACTATGTTGGAAAAACACAAGAAAAGAGAAGAGAAATTATCAATAAACAACATATAGAATTTGCAAACTTGAGTTTATAAAATAGGGTCCAAACCTCAAACATTAGAGTGAATTATTTATTGCGAAGTGTAGCTCAAGTAATAAATGTGAAAAAGAATTATGACAGATCTTAGCCAAACTACAAGGGTTGCATATATCTTATTTAGAGAAATTACATAATTATAGAAGAATTTTGGCTAGAAAGAAAGATTAGTTTTTGAGAGATATTTGATTGGAAGTGGAAGTGATTGATGCACAAATAGAATTTTTCGACATAAAAGGAGACGGAAGCCATGCTTGGTTGATACCTTGATCACTTCATCCTCTAAGAAGAATGATGTTGGCCTTTGGGTCCATCATAATATATCCGTTAGCATCAAATGTTGTAGGAAGAAGCCATTATCCAGAGTGCGAGATGCAAAGAGTATTCCATCGTCAATTGTGAAATGTTGATTTCTTGTATTTGGTTGAGGATTGTATAGTTCCTTGAAATTAGCAGTTAGATGGTTGGTTGCACCAATATCTAACAATCAGTGGTCTCTTGCGGTATTATAGCAATAAAATGGGCTTGTTATGAATGGATATTGAGTGCAAACTATATTATTGATAACAATTATTATATACAAATGAGAATTTATCATATAAACATCACCCGCACATTCAAAAAATCTTTATTTTAGATTACAATTTTATTACCCTCATCATTTATTAGGCTTTCGACTGACATAAAGCCAACTTATTTGGGAGTCTATTTTCTTAAGGAAAAATTATTCCATACGGATCGGATACCGCACGTAGCTTGCGTGCGGTGTCCGATCCGGACCGTAGATCACCTGATCTACGATCCCGATGTAATTCGGTGGGCCCCACCTAAATTTTTTTTTATATAAAAAAAACACAAATAATTATGGCCATAGATCACCGTGATCTACGGCCAGGATCGGACACCGCATGCAGAGATACATGCGGTGTCCGCACGCAATAATTCCTCTTTCTTAAGAGCATATATCAGGCAATAAAACATATTTTTCTTCATTCGACGGATAAAACAAAGGAAAAATTATTCAGGCCGCTCTAATCTAAGATGACGTCCCGTGCAGCCTTGTCATTGGGCTTTAAAGTGGCCTATGCAAAAGCCACAATATGAATTAGTGAAACTTTTAGGCGGCCCACCAACGTTCCATCACCCCGGCCTCTGTGATGCCTCGGCCCTCAATAGGAGCCCATCCCAAAACTGAAAACCATGAAGGCATATGAAAATATTTTTAACTAGACTAAAAAAATAACTTCAACTAAAATATTCATGATGATAGAAAAAAAATTCTTATTTTGATATATTAAATTGTAAAAGCTGATTCTAGAGATTCAAAATAAAACATTGAATAAAAGTGCACGCAGCAGATAACATAAAATCTAACATGAAAAACACTGAGAATAGCAAAAAATCAGAGTCAAGCAACACAAAAAAATTCACTAAAGAGAAAATGAAGAGAATTGTACAATTTATACCATACCGAAGTCTCTCCATGCTTTGAAACACTATATATGACACTCTTTCTTCTCCATTGCGCAAGAGAAATCAAAATCCAACACACTTATATTAGCAAAACCAGCACATTAAGTTAAAATTTACCCAAAATTGGCTATGGGCGTGGGGATACGACGAGGGTCCAATGGGCACTGGGGCGTTGCATTCACGTTTTACAGTGTCTAGTTCTTGGATTCTAAAAATGGAATGGGAGTGATGGTGTTGTCTTCCAGGTGATATGACATTGTAGGTCTCGACACTTGAGTGCTGATGGTACGGAATAACAAAATCTTTTATTGTTTTGTATCTTCCATGTACTCTCCACCAAGATTGATGGATGAAATTGAGGGCTCTAAGTTGAAAATTGATCGACATAACCATACTCTACTTAATGACATTTATCTAGTTTTAAAATTGATAATGTAATTATCAAAAGTAATTAAATATATTTATGTTTTATTTGAAATTTTATTAATCATTAATTGCTTATTTATTAAGCAATTAATAAATAATATGAGTATTATTAAATTAATTACTCATCAATCAATATTCTAATATTTAGTAATGAGTTATTAATTTGTTATTTACTTTGTTAATTAATAATTAATTAGAGAATGAACAAATTTAACACTAATTATTACTTCAACTTTCATTAATTAAACATGAATTAGTTGTTTATCAAGCTCAAATCAATTATAACTAAATTAATAAAAAAATAACTAAATTGAAATAACATCGTGCTAATTAAGGTTATATGTTTGACACAATAGCAGTGTAGATTATGCTAGAGCATAAATTGCAATAACTTTTATAATCTTATTTATAAAATATTAAAATAAAAGGCTTCATGCATTTTGGTAAACTTGATACAAGCATAAATATAAATACAAACATACAAATATTAGAGATGCAAGTTGAGAAAGAGGTTGAATATTAACCTTACAAAGTGGAACAAAAGGGCCCAATAAATGTATAAAGTGGAATTTAACATATGTTAGGATTTGATGTAGTCTTTCTTGTTGCTTTGCAAGACTTAGGTTAGATACTATTTAAATCTTTTCAATTCTTTATGTCAAAATAGCCCTAAGAAGTGGCATATATGGGAATTTCTTAATGAAAATACAAGAAGAGAGATGAAACAATGGGGCATTTGTAGTTTAAACAATTATATTTATAAAGTCTATTGTGATAGCTGAAAATTATTTATAAAATATGATATACTTTAATGTGAAAGAAAACTATTATGGTTGTGGTTGGAGTGTGAAGATTTAAAAGTTTGTTAAACATTATGGAAGACTGGTTTTTGTTGATCTTATCATAGGAGGCCAAACAAAGTAACTGATAAGATGGGCCTTGAATTTCAATGACAAATATATTTCACACATCAATGAATGACAAAAGCCATACATTTAAGCAATAGGGGACATCTGAATTAGGGGATGAGAAACCTAGTTATACTTCTTATATGGAGTGAGATTAGACGACTAATTAAATATGTGAGATTTTAATAGTAGATGGAAAATAAACAATAATTAGCTATCATGCAATGCTCAATTACGGATGTTAGAATTTGGAGAAGATGAAGAATTGCTTTAACTACTTTTCACTAACAAGTAATATCATGTTATCAAGCTGATGGGTAATGGATGTCAATGGTTTATGTATAGCAAATGTTAATGCTGAGATATGTCGGTCATTAATAAGCCTTAGACAAGGTCAACTGTGCAAAAAAAAAATTTGGAAAACTTAAAACAAGCTAAAAAACTTTTAGAATATAAAATTGTAATAACATTAAAGTCTAATAAATGAACAAGTGCAAAAAATTATGAAAACAAAAAGTTAATCTTGATTTGTGCCCCTCAGTATTATGCATAGATATCACAATTTACATCAATTAAATCGTTGGAAAACAAATAAACTCGTTGTCATCTCAATTCATTCAACTTAGAGGCTGGAAATCAAAATAATTTGGCTATTTTTTAAATTGATCAATGATGTAAGGCTGTAAGACATGTAATTAAAAAAAATCGTTCTAAATTCATTATAACACTTATGCTAAATCATTCTTAAACATAGGGAGACAATTTGTGTTTGAAGGCTAAGCATAGTCTTTTTGTATTGTAAAGAGTTAAAAACAATATTATGGAATCTTAATTCAATATTAATGTATGAGATCTGGACTCTTTGGAAAAATGGTGATGGGTTTAATAGACTATAACATTAGAAATGCCAAGGCTAATTCAAATGAAGCTGCTTTTGATAATTTGTAAGGTCATTTTAAATAAAGGTTTTAAGTTGGATGAATGTCACGACCCAACACAATGCAAATCATGCAAATCACTAAACCTAGGTGACCCACATGATCTAATGGCCTAAATAGTCGATAAACTGTCCAAGATCTATTTCGAATAAATTTTCTCTTTCTTCCATATTTACTAGTACATAGTGATGTTTATATCATCAATGAAAATAAGTGATAATATCAGAACTTTTTGATTTTTCTCACTAAATTATATATATACAACGTACACAATTCTTATATATATATATATATATTATGTATACCAAAAATGCTAGCATAAATCTCAACAAAATTAAGTGGTTAATGACAACGGTGGGGAAATCGAAGCGAGAGGCCGAGCGAGTAAGGTCTGAACCAACCATTTGATGATCAATCATTCTATCGCGTCGATAGTGTCGAGGGATTCAATCGACGGAACCACTTACGATCCCAACTAACTAAGCTTCTTTCAGGGGTGTTCGATCACAACTAGTCAATTGACTAGCTTTGCCTTGGTAGAAGCGATCGCCATGCAACAGTTCTCCCTGTTTCAATCCGCTAATGACTTTTGTATTAAACTTAAATGACAACACAAATATTGTATTAAATTAACACATTAATTGCATTAAGGGCAGTTTTCATGATTGTTTTTTTCCTTTCGATAATTAAGGGCGATTTTCATAATCGCTTCATCATTTTTGTTATTGTGCAAAATGACCTCCAATAAATAGGAGGCTTTGTGATGAATAAAAGGACTGTTTCCACCCGACTCTTCTCTCTGAGGAACTCTTTGTCTACTCCTCTCTCTTAAGAACTCTTTGTCGACTCCTCTCTCCCTTAGTCTAATTCTCTCGGTTATAACTCTCAAGATGTGTTTTATCTAAAAGACAATTTAAGATTTAACATACTAACAGATGGTACGGTTAATGTGTATGTGTCTCAGATGAGAAGCAGAGTTCACTACGAAGAAGAAGCCTTGCAGAGGGACGAGGTACCCATGGAATTCAATAGAGAAACGGTGTGGCTAGACATCTCGGAAGAGTTTCTGGCATTGCGAGCTTAGATAATGGACCGATTTGTAGCGCTCCAAGCTGCCATAACTCAGAGGAACATTCAACCACCACTCTCAGGTGGGGAATCTCGGGTAACTCATCCTCAGAAGGTCCCTCGCAAAGATTTGTTTGCTCCTAATAGTCATTTGGTGACCGACCAACTGAAGAGCTGGGTGACTCCCAGCCCGACAACAGTGTGGCATCTACACAGATGACCAAGCTTAGGATGGATCGAGTAGGAGTGCCCACCCGGCCAAATGCAAGTGGGGCCTTCAATCGACGAATCCAAGAAACTATACCCCCATATAAGCTAACAATTCCCCATCTGAATCCTCACAAAAAAAGAGCAATCGAGTGGACACGTGGCTTCCTTCAAATCGTCAGTTGGAGTTCTACAAATCGATTACGCTATGAAGTGTCGACTCTTCTTGAGCGCGCTAAAGGATGTTGCGCTTCGGTGGTTCAACAACCCGTCGGATGGGATCATCTTACTATTCTACAAACTCTGAAAACTTTTCTTAGCACACTTCCCCATTTGTGGAAGCTAAGGAAGGATATTGAGGCCCTTCTCCAAATCATCCAGGGAAAGAACAAAAGCCTATGGGCCAACATCACTTGCTTCCATAAGGAAATGCTGAAGGCAAAAAAAGTTGGAGCCTTTCATTGCCCGAATGCCCTAAAGCAGGGAATTCACAACCAACGATTCAAGAGTGACATAAACTTGCTCAAACCACGATCTTTCGTCGAAGTCCTAGAACAAGCCAATCGACCATATTGTCGACGAGGAGGAACTTATGGGCTCCTCAGTAACCAAAACAGAGTCATCCGACCGCCGGACACAGAAGCGGAAGGACTGGGACCCACCGTAAAAAGAAAAACAGTATAAAATCAGGGGACAGGTCGAGGACGGATTTCTCAAAAGGAAAAGAGAAAGGAAAACCACATCACCACCAATGCAGCCTTTAATATCGACCCACCCGGAGTTAAATGATACGGCGATGACAACAAACCAGCTGAAAATTGCAATCTTCGTTTCTCAACAATCGGGGAACTCGACCCGATCGAGGGCACCGCAGAAGCCGCTTGATTGATGATTTTACAATCCTTGGATCACACGTACTTCGAATGGAAGAATAACTAATACAAATATGTATATGTGCCCATATGTACACGACGATGTGTGCAATCCTAGCAGTTGATTATGACGAATCAATGGACAACTTGCACCCTTTGCATCGCAAACCTAAGTCCCTAAAGTCGAAATGATCAGTCCCTCAAGAATGGTTCTTCGCTCAATAGTGATAAGATTTGCAAAAGAGCATGTGCAAATCATCCAAGAAGCAAGTCCCCTAAGAATGACCCTAACAAGTGACCACAAGCTTCTCACTTAGCAAAAGAAACAAACCCGTCTGAGGTAGATGCCCAATCGACCGAACATGGCAAAGGTAGGAGATAACTTTGGTCTTGCGTCAACCAATTAGTCCACATGTATTAATCGATCACTATGAAAAAGTATTTGGAAGCACAGTTCGACTCTCAATCGATGACTTAAGTCGAACGTCCTAAATAATTAAGGTTCGACTAATGAGAACGTGATATCTAAAGTTTGGGGTTTAACTCTAGAGGTAATCAACAAACCCTAAAGCGATAAGAACCACGACGGGCCAAAAAGGTTGTCTCAATCTCTAGTCTCTCTGGAGGCGAAAACCCGATAGAACCGGATTAACAAACTATACTGATCGGCCAGCCAGATCGATAGACCAACTCGTAAGATGTACACACAATAAATCAATCCGAAACAAAGAAAAAAAAAAAACTCACATATGTTTTTCTCATTTATCCGCAAAAAAATTACAAATGTTTCTTTATTAATTAAAAAAAAATTACGAGTCCTTTTTCGCAGTTGCGCCCATCATTGGGAATCAAGATGCAGAACTCATTCGGATCAGAAAAATAATTTNTATATATATATATATATAATATGTATTAATGAATAATGAAGCAAATTCACCGCTTGCTTGAATACCAGCCACAGTATCATGAAACAACAAAGATACATATGTCAGCTATCCTTCCAGATAATTTAAAATATAGCAAGTTTGGATATTTTCTTGGAGACATTAAAAATAATATTAAAATAAAGGAAAATTTACATACATACCATTCAATTCTTTTGTAAATAAAATAAAATTGTATTTACAAATCTAACACGTAAACTTTTAATTTTTTCATACGTGCCATCTTCTCTAGGTTTCTAAAACCTGAGCTATTTGCTAGGTTCAATATTGCAATTTTATTAGTATGTTGTTTGGCTTTGAATTATTTCAATTAAAAGGTTCTTAGCTTTCATAATTAATCTGTTTTGTTGTGCTACACTACTTTTAATAATTATTTTTTTGGGTATTCCTCGTATACCATTAATGGGACAGATGCTAGAGCGGAGCGGAACCCACGAGCGAAATTTAGTGGAAGGATTTGTCCAATCGGGAGAGANTATTAGTATGTTGTTTGGCTTTGAATTATTTCAATTAAAAGGTTCTTAGCTTTCATAATTAATCTGTTTTGTCGTGCAACACTACTTTTAATAATTATTTTTGTTAGGTGTTCCTCATATACCATCAATGGGACAGATGCTAGAACGGAGCGGAGCCCACGAGCGAAATTTAGTGGAAGGATTTGTCTAATCGGGAGAGTTTCNCCATTCAATTCTTTTGTAAATAAAATAAAATTGTATTTACAAATCTAACACGTAAACTTTTAATTTTTTTCATACGTGCCATCTTCTCTAGGTTTCTAAAACCTGAGCTATTTGCTAGGTACAATATTGCAATTTTAGTAGTATATTGTTCAGCTTTGAATTATTTCAATTAAAAGGTTCTTATCTTTCATAATTAATCTGTTTTGTCGTGCTACACTACTTTTAATAATTATTTATGTTAGGTATTCCTCATATACCATCAATGGGACAGATGCTCGAGTGGAGCAAAATTTAGCGGAAGGATCTGCCCAATCGGGAGAGTTTCATTATGTGGGTTGGGGGCAACACCCCACTGTTTGGTACAAGGGTAATTTAAGTAATTACATACTGTACTATAGAGTTATATATATGTCCTGGTTGTAACCCTAAATGAGTCTCTGAGACTCCGAAATTCTGATTCTTTATTTTGTACTCTTTTCTGAATATTGAAAAGGAAGTCGTCACTCTGCTCCCGAGAAGAAACCTAATAAATCTCAGCGTGTTCTTCTGGATTTGTGTCGATTCCTGTTTTTTTTTCGCCCTAATTTCTCAACAATTTAAATTCTAAAGTGCTATTTGCATTACTTCGGAAAATTTACATGCATATCATATAATAATTCTTAAATATTTATATATCTAATATGTAAATTTAATATTTATATATATAATATTTTAGTGCCAATGTGTCATACAAAAGTAAAGTCAAATACATGAAAATGTGTATTTTATTTTAAAAAAATAAAAATTAGTGATATTTTTAATGTGAAGTTAATAGTTTGAATTTTAGAAAAGTAAAATTAAAATTTAGATTTTATAAATTTTAAGGACTTAAAGAATTATGCTGCATGCATGTAAAATCCTTCCTTTAATTATTTTGCTTTAACTTTATATTTAATTTATGTTGTTTATAATTAATTTGAAATAACATATATCTAAGATGTTGAAAACAAATCCATTTTTTTCAAGAATAATCAAAATGAATAATTCATCGTTATATTGAGTGTTTATAAAAAAAATTAATTAATTTTTTTAAAAAAATAAAAATTGTGGAATATTTATTATAAAAAGATATTTTTAAAATATAAAAGGAAATATAGAAACAAAATTCGTACCAAATTAGAGGAGAGGGTCTGTTTTTTTTAGTACGAGAAAAGAGTCTTATTCAATGAATTTTAGAGTTAACAAAATGTTACGAAAGATAAGAAATAAAAATATTCAAAAATTAAGTTTATTTAAAATAAATTTAAGTTTTAAAAAATTATATTTTTATATGTAAATATTTTAATTATATTATAATTATATTTTATATTAATACTTTTGATGTGTGTCAGAAGACACATGGTGATGCAGTGATTATTAAACATCTTAGTGTTACATGAAAGTTCGGCACGCATGCTAGTAATTGAAGTAACACATAAAGACACCATAATTTCTTGCATGGAAAATCCAAAATGGGAAAGAACCATGAAGTCTAGCTCAATTAGAACTATCCACTATAATTTGATGATTATACGGACATGCCTTTATTCTACAGACATAAAAGATGTAAGACAGTCCTATTTTTGTATGCATGATGATTCGTTGTATAATAATTGGGAGTTATTACAGTTGAGAATAGTTGTGAAGACTACAATTCATTCTCTTTGAGGTGTGTCATTGCATGGTATTCATGATGATGCACTGCTTCATAGGGCGCCTTATTACACTGCGTCGTTGGCCTTCACTTCGCACGATGCTTCTTTACTCAACAACATACATTAAAAATCCGTGAGAGTCTTCGTTGTAACGAGCAGAGGATGGTCGATAATATTTGACGGTGGCTAACAAGTGATGATCGACAGCGGTCAACGACTGTTGGAGCGAGGAGCATTTGTCGTGTCTTCAATCCGTAAAGACATTAGAATTCTGCTTCTTCTCTTATTTTGGCTTCAAGTTCAACTCTTCATTTGGTTCAAGGTCTAGGAAATCTTTCATGAATAATGTAGGGTTCTATTAATAGAGTTTGTGAGCGGTCTCACTTCAAATAAAGAAGGGATTCAGACCCCTCCATCAGCAACCTAGAGAGATTCATTGATTGAGCAATATTTTAGCACATTTTGGTGTTTTGGGATCTGTTTGGGGTAGCTGCAGCTTATTGAATAATTTGTTGACAAGCTGATTAAAAATAATCTGCTGATAAGTTAGGTGCAGCGACTGTTACAAATTTTTATTTTTTTGGACAAGTCAAACTGCAGCCAGAAAGTTGTCACCGCACCAAAATAGGTGCGGTGTGAAAATGATGTTTTCAGCGTTTTGAAAAAACATGAGCTGCCAAAACGCAATTTACTAAAACACGTCAGATGCGATTTTCAAAACGTCACCGCACTAAATAAGCTGCCCCCAAACGGGTCCTTAATGATATATGAATTGAGTGATCTTCAACTAGATGGACTCATTTAATCACTCAATTTGATAATAAATTTATTAGATTTGAAATTTATTTGACGTTGGAATCAGCCGCTCAAAGCTTTCAAAAATAATTTAATTACTTGATTCAGGATTTGTTTGATTTAAATTGAGTAGATTTTTGTATGATTATATCTGTCTCAGCTAGCCGCGGTTCAGGTTTTTTAAACAACGGAGCTTTTAATTTATAAATTTGATTATTGTTTATTAAAAATATTTCAAAATTCGTACTAATCCTCGACAAATTCATGCGAAATTACGAAATTTATTGACTACGTATAAACTCTCTTAAATAATAAAATACATTTTTATGTCGGTGGCCAATGGCCCGTGTTAAATATATTGTTTTTAAATAATTTTTCTATATTATCTCTCAATGAAGGTAATAAAATAATGAAAAAGAACAAAAAAAAAATAAGAGAAGCACGGTGGCATCCGCGTCACGAAAACTAAACAAATAAATAAAGTATGACGGGCGAGGTTTTTTTAATTATTTATTTATTTTATAATATGAGGAGGGGAGTTTAATATTAGTTCATGAATGATTTTACTTATAAATATTGATGGATTAAATTTGATATATGCTCATTTTAGGATGCTAATAAGTATTTTTACCTTGAGTTTTTCTAATCTAAACTAGATAAGGACAATCGGGTCTGATCCGTCTCATAATTAACCCGTCTTGAATTGGACCTGAACACAACCTGAATAATAGAGTATTAAAACATAAAAAAATTAACAACCACATAAAATTTTACATGTCAAGTGATGATGATAATAATAATAACTCAATGAAGACTTCATATTATGTCTTATATAATGTCATTTCTTAGACACTAAGTATCATTTATTACTTATTAATATCCACATAAATAGCTCACAAGTTAAGAAAGTATGGTGATAATTATTTGTATGGCAATTCTTTTATATGAATTGTTTATCAAAATGTTCTAAAATGCTCTCACTATTTGATTAAAATCCCTAAAATTGGTGATCAATATGTTGCAGCTTCACGAGAAAGTGCCAGAAAAATCAGTGAAAAAGGAGAAAAGAGAAGCATATATATGAACTGAAACACCCATATCATAATATTACAACCAACCATATACTATAAAGGGTATTCTAACAAAGAAAGGCAAAAGAAATAATATTCTCCTAATGCTCTAAAGTCCTTTGAGAACACAAACGTGTCAATAAACCCCCCATGTGATAAAGTGAGGGACAATGCAAGTGATTATATTTTATAGGACAGTCGGGATTCATTGTCTCGACCCTAAGAGAGATGACACTGGAGGTGAGAGAGATACAAGCTTAAATGAGACTTAAAGTGTTATATAAATGAAATTATATTTTGGTTTCATTATAAAAGGCAAAGAGATGCACTCGTTAGCCAAGACCAAAGAAGAACACATCAAGTTGGGCTCAGGATGAACTTGATATGTCCAGTTCAAGATGAATTCACCAATCATATCTGTAAGGTAGCTTACCGATGGGGCTTGTAACTTGTCCAATAGGGATTCAAAAAGTATAACCTTGAAGAAAAAATAGAGTTGTTTGCATACATAGCAACCAAAATTGCTATTTATAAATCTAGCACTCTCTTTCATCCATTTTTCAAATTCTCACTCAAATATCAGAATGGGTGGAATCTAATGAGTGCAAATGGTAGTTTTTTGCACGTACGTAGTACATTTTTGTTTCCTTCTAAATATGATTACTTGTAGAAAAATAATTGTTAGCTACAATAATATTTTCATTGATACAAGAATATTCACTTTCCAAATGACGTACCAATCACAATAACACAATCTAGCGAAGCTAACAATCCAAAACAAGATCAACCTTTGTGGCCTAGCAAGCAAATCTAATGTGTGAAAATTATATCGTGAGCCTCTAAATAAGGCCTTAATGTTTTAAATTATTTTATTTGGAGTTTAAGTTAAAGTTTTGTTATGGTATGGCTCATATACCACATCGGGACAGACGCTGGATTGAAGCGGAGCAGAGCGGAGCGGAAGAATCTGTCCAAATTGGG
>JXCR01103403.1:172601-194510 GCA_002079205.1 Phalaenopsis hybrid cultivar | reverse complement strand
TATATATATATATATATATATATATATATATAGACACACATACACACACACACACACACACATACATTTATGCATATACATGAGTTTCAAAAATAATTTTTTACATGCCATTCTCTTTTCCAATGCTTCTAAGGTTACTATTAACTCCTTAATGTTACAGCTTAATGTGTTTCAAAGTGTCTCTGGTTTGGTTTTTAACAAAGATAAATGTCAGTTATGTTTTGGGAAATTTGTCAACACCACCTTAACCAATTAGGTCACTTCCTATATTGGCTGCCTGATACACAAAAAATATATGCATTAGACCCATATTTTATACTCATTTTTGGTGATATTGCACTTTAAAGGAAGCTATTCTTTTATATTTTATTGCAGGTTGTTGATTTTTAAGACTTGGAGCAAAAAGGGAGCAAAAATGATGGATTTTGGAGTAAAAAATGAAGTTTTTGAAGAATTGTTCAGCGCCGATGGCGCCAGACTGGGTGTCGACAATGCCATTTGACAGAGAGAGCTATCTAAATTAAATGGCAACTGGCGCCAGAATGGGCGTTAATGGTGCCAGTGTCGGCGCAGACCCTATTTCTAGAAGATTTGACAAATTTGGACGCTTTTTAAAGATTTTTTGGATGCACCTATTGGAAAACCGACCCTAGGCTCTATTTAAAGCCAAAATTGATCAGAAAAGACTCTCCTTTTCGCCCACTTTCGCACCTCTTCATAACCTTCAACCACTTTTCACTTTCTTCCACACCATTACTCATTTATTTTCCTTTATAGTTTTGAGTTTTTGTGGTGAGTTAAAGTGTGAATTATTCTCTAAGAGTGTTGGAGAATGAGAGAAGTGAGATATTTCTTCTTTCTACATTTCCTAAGAGAGGCTACAAGTGATTTGCTTTGAGAAAGAGTTTCAGATAAGTATTGTTTATTTATTATTAATGTATGAACTTTCTTTTATATATATATATATATATAATTTGTGTTTTGTTGTATCTTTCTCATAAAGTATGAGTAATTTTCTTTATCTTTCTCCCTATTCCGAGATATGGTGAAATGAAGAGATAATTTAGATGTGTAAATGTTAAAATTTAAAATAAATTGTGTTTGCAACAGTATAACAATGTCTTTGATGATATTTTTTACTTATATTTCCTTATTTTGCAACATAACAAAAAACTTGATCTTAAAGAAAATAAGAATTTAACTTTTTAATTTTTATATATATTGGGATACTACGAAAATATACGTATCGTTATCAAGTAATATATGACTTTTTAATTAAGCCCCAAATATCGAACCTACAGGGAATTCCACAATATGCACTATTAATCAACAAAATTTCTATTATAAAAGACAATTACTTAAACTATATATATTTTCATAGTAGGTAAAATTTAAATCTTTTTTATTTTTTTAATATTTTGACAAAAAAATAAAACTTCTAAAGATAACTTAAGTTTATGTAAAAGAAAAACACTTGATATGAAAATATCTTACTTCTTATCATGAGTCAGTAATAAGTATAGGATTTCTGTTGTGGAAGTATGCAAAATGTGTTGTGCCAAGTAGGAGCAATATTATTATTTACCCTTACTAGAGATGCTATAAAGAACATTGGCTAATTTAAAGTTTGAATAGTTTTAAAGACCGGCTAGTCAGGGAAGATACTAGCTCTCACTCTAGGGTTCTCACTATTCCCTCCACCCGGGGGCTAATATCTCGTATCAGAACCTAAAACAATAAACCAAGTTAGGGGCTATAACCTGTCACTTTAAAGTCCTCTAACTCTACACCATAATGATTATTTCCCTATTTATTTGCACTAAATCATATGAATTACATTCTCATTCATACAACCTCATGCGATTCTTTCCCTATTTATTTGCACTAAATCATATGAATTACATTCTCATTCATACAACCTTATGTGAATCTTTCCAATTGTTGACAGAGACAATACCAGGTTGGTTCTTACATGTTCTCACAATAAATTTTAACATCTAGATGGGCCAGATCAAGAAGTAAATGAAGTGCATGGAATTAAATCATAACAATGTCTTCCAACATTAAAGATCAATACTCCACACAACTTCCATCCAACACTTTAGTTACTTATCATTTTAAGGAGAAAGATAAAGAAAACTACTAAGAATCCATGGAAAAAACAAAACCACACTTTAGTTTAAAAATAAAAATCATTGTCAAACCAACATGAAGTCTCAATTAAAACTAAAAGTATTTCAAAAACAAAGATAAAAACTTATCTCCAATCCTCCACCTAAATTTTGAAGTTCCTTTGAATCTCTTCTCTTTTACAACACTCTTAACTCTGACAATAAAACTAAAAACAAAAAGGATTTGTGGTGCCTAAAAAACTCTCCAAACATTCCTCTCAAAACTCCCCCTTTTTGAGCACTTTTCAAGACTCTTCAAAAAGTCTCAACTTTATTTTTTTATAAATCTCCAAGAGGTGCCTTGGAAACTCTTCAAAATGTATCCCAATTTGATGCATTCTCCAAAGGATGCCTCCTTTCACAAGTATTTTGATCATATATTCATTTCTAATAGCCATAACCATCCTCTTTAGCCAATAGGTGCCTGAAATGTCTCTTCAAAATTTGGAAAAATGAATTAAACCGTCAAATCACCGCCTCTAGCGCTTAAGCGTAGGGCCTCCGGGGCTTAGACGCCAAAACGCTTTTGCACTATTTTCACATTTTAGCTCCAAATTTGATCTTTTTTCACTCCTTTTAGCATTTTTCATCTTTTTAGTGTACCTGAAAGAAAAACACACAAATACCTTTTTATTAAAGTGCAATATCTCAAAAATAGGTATAAAAATATGTCTGAAAATACTATATATTTTTGGCGTATCAAAATCTCTGATATGTTACTTGTTGTGAAACTTCAATCTTTAAAAACTAAATATGTATGATATGTATATGAGTTTCTTTAGGAGTTGCTAAAAATACTATATATTTTAGGTGTATCAAAATCCCCCAAACTTAAAATGTTACTTGTCCTCAAGTTGTCCAATCTTTAAAAACCAAATAAGTATGATATGTATATGAGTTTCTTTAGGAGTTACTAAAATTTTGATTTAGAAATATAGTAGTCCAATTTAGAAAAAATATTTAGTAAATGATACCAACTTAAAGTTAAGAAATTTTTAATGTTAAGAAATTGGAAAATATGAGTTCCTATCTAATTCAAGAATATTGTAGATTTTCTAAGTTTAGAATTTAGTCCTTTTATTATCTCTACTTAAAAATTTTTATTAAGAATAATTTTACTTACTATATTATATCCTTAAGCTTAAAAGTTTCTCAAGTCTTATACTTTAAAAAAATCAAATGCAGAACCAATTTTTGATTAGACACTAATTCTCAAGCTTCTCCTCCCTTACATTTCTTCTTCTCTTTTTTTTTCTTTTTCTTTTTCTTTTTTTTTTCTTTTTCTTTTTCTTTTTTTTTTCTTTTTCTTTTTCTTTTTTAGGCAAGGATTACAATATCTGGATAGGTCTTTAATGGTTTTGAATTCCACTTCTCCTTTTCTAAAGCAAAGAATTGATATTAATCTTTACTTATAAGTATAATAATAGTTTTGAAAATTATTTTTAATAAAAGAAATTTAAATATTAAACATAAAAGTCTAAATTTCTAAATTCTTCAAAAATACAATTTTTCTTAATAAAGATAGTTACATTATATTTAACATTTTCTACAATAAAAACTTTTAACTGAAAGTTTTTCTTCATTACTCAAAATTTTAACTAAATTTTCTTACCCATTTATGAATCAAATTTTACTTCCCTAATATAACTTCATATACATGATCATTTTTCTTTTCAAATCAAATTCACTTGTAGGACATTTGAGAATAAATAAAGTTTAAGTTTTGAAAATATTTTTCATCCCCCCTAACAAGATTAAACAGTTTAGGAGCAGATATATATAAGCATAAATGAAAATTGAAATAACATTCTTAAGGGAATTTTTATACCCTAATTATACAAGTATAAAACTAAAAACATAAGTAAAATTAATTTTTGATTTTTTCTATCATTTTCATTTTAATTCAATATGGAGAGATTCATTAGACTTCTAAGTAGTAGGTACAGACATAAAAACTAATAAACACACTAACTTTGATTTCACATTCTCAACATAAAAACAGACATACTAACAAGATAAAAGAAAAATACAAGGTAGCCGTTTTATGAAATTAAAGTTTAAAACTAAAGTTAGCAGGATTTTCAACTTTTCACAAGACATAGGAATTAAGTTCAATCCTAATTAACTAAAACACAATAATCAACACACAACAACGATTACTACCCTAAAATTAAAACAAACTACTACTAAAACACAAACATCACAATAACGATTAAAAAAAAGTCCAACACATCACGAAGTCCAAACAAGTACATCAATGCAAATGTATCAAGTCCTAACCACGTAGTCCATCACATATTACAAACATAAAAGTAAATCAGTCCTCCTCCTTCTCATCATCAGAATCATCGCTATTTCAGAGATTTGTAGACTCATAATCAGGGTATCTGGGATATGAAGGAAATTCCACACCTTGGTTTCCCCTAATGAGGCTTTCCAAAGAGGAATGAAATTTCTCCTCATAATTACTTTTCCTTCTATTGTACCCATCAATATGATCTGCAAAACATTCTAAATTTTGTACATTATCATCGATATAGTTGATATTGTCCATCATCCTCTACAATAGTTGATTTTGAGTTTCAGTAGACTCTCCTCTAGAAGTAGAAGCTCGTGAGGTAGATGTTCTAGATGTAGAAGCAACAGACATCGACATTCCATAACTTCTTGAAAATCCTCCTCTCCAGCCAAAAATAGATTGCTCCAAATACGACTTCACATTTACACTTGTAATTGGCTTCAGAGGCAACAACACTTCTTCCCAGCTATCATTTCTCACTCCAGTCTGCCCACACAAAGAAAAGATCAAGGAAGCAAATCTCAGAGCTGCAGTAGTAGCGGCAGTGGCAGAACTGGTGATAGTCGGACATATTAAAGCTCTAATATTAATGAGCTTGCCTTCCTAAATATAATAATTCAATGTTACTCTCTCCCTTATAACTTCACTGAGATGATTCCTCGGTAAAAGACAAGCTGAAATAAAGTAGCGCCACACCTTCAATGGTGCACTTAACTTCGAAGTAGAAAAGTTGACTCTTCTCTCATTTGTAATTTTCCAGGGTCCCCTTCTAATAGTCAAATATGAAATAATCTCATTTAATTCTGTCTTAGTAGGACTATAATTTGCATAAAAATATAAAGTATCTAAAACATATTGATTACCCCCGGTGAAAAAGGTACTAATTTTCCTCTAACCATGACACAACCCTCTTCTTCCTCAGGGAGGTTTGCATAGAACTCCCAAACTACAGAAATAACAACCACAGTAGAAAAACAACATAATTGTTCCCATTGTCAACTAACAATCAAATTTTCTATGGATCCACCTTGATTTTTGAAACAACGCTCAGGAATTAACTTTCGTGACTATAGAGCGTCACTATACCTATCCTGAGCTTTTGAACTCACAAACATGCTTGATTTAAAGTAGGTCTTTCCTTTACTCCTATTTATTCTTGGGGCCATTCTACAAATTTCACAAAATTCCACAATAACTTCAAAAATCAAGTCTAATCTACTAAACTTAACTCCTATAAGTATAAACTACAATTTCTATGCAACTTCCATAGATTTTTCCTCATTTTTCACCATGAATAGTGATCTTTAGGTTTCTCTAAAATGTACTCAAAATACATGGCGAAAATAAAAAATCTTTACATAGAAGTGAAGCTCTTACCTTACGAAATCCAAATCTAGCAATATTTGCTCAAATTCACCAAGAAATCTTCAAGAAAAGGGTTGTCGTAGACTTTAAAATCGCAAACTCGAGAGGAAGAAGCTGACGACGAGAGTAAAAATGGCAATTTTCAGGGTTATTTTTCATCTTTAGTCGTTTGCGAACAGTTTTCGTGAATCAGCGCTTAAGCGCGGATAAGTAGCGCTTAGGCACCTGCCTCTCGGGTTACATCGCGCTTGATATTTTTGAACTTAATTAAAATGCACTATTAGCCTAAGTATACCCCCCCTAAATAGTCTTATAACACTTAAATGATTATTTTCCTCTCCCTATACTCTCCTCTTTCTCAAAATTCTCCAATATAACGAATTCGATTTGAGGCTAAAATAACACAAAATTTTCATACAAACAAACACTTATATTCATTTATGAACTAGTACAAGTACAGGTAACATTTAATTATCACTCCAAATAGTCTCAGATGAGAAAATTTTCTTAAATACAAACACTTAACAAATATTCACAATTAAACACGTAAAAGACATAAACACTAAAAACAAGATTTAACACTTAACACATAAAATTAACGACTCCTAACAAACAAACTCTAACATTGAACTTAATTCCATTCTTCATTTGTTGGGAAAAATTTTGGTCTTTTATTAGTCTCTCCTTGGGCATTCAGAATATAAAGTTGATAAAAAGGACGGTAGTGACGAGCTGTGATACAATCTTCTTCAATCCATTTCTGCTTAAGGTACATCACCTTATCCACTTCTTCTATATAACTAGTGTGAATAAATTGCATTCTCAATTGCCATCCAATATGCTCTAGATGGGCATTAACTTCATTTACCTTTGTATCAAGTAAAGTCACGCTAGCCTCAATTTTGTTGATCTTTTCCGCTATTCCTTCAATACTAACAGCTAAGAAACTGTTATACATCTATTGTGCACTTTGACTAATGAATTTCTTCCTCATGGCCTCTTCCTTTTTCTTTAAATCCATCTCCCATGAAGACATTTTCTATAAATCTCTCTTTCTCTTAGACTTTAGGGCTAAAAATATTTTTGAGGTGAAGTTACTTCATAAAACCCTTCTATCTATAGGCCTAAATCCCTCGAGTGACTTCTAGGCATTTCCTAAAACTGCCTTGGCATGTTTTACTCAACCAATTAGCGGTTAAACCTTCTAGAAATTTAATTTCACAAATGCTTTTTAACTCCCGCGCTTAAGTATTGAATATTGGCGCTCAAGCGCCAGTGCTCAATTTTACACCAGTGAACTTAACATTCAAATTCTCATTTTAGCATGTATAGATCACTAAATAAAGTCTTAAAATCAACACTAACACATAATTGTTCAAAAAAAAAAATACTACCCCAAATTTTCTTAATCATGCATAAACAGCTATCAAAGCAAAAACACGCTGATAACTATGGGTTGTCTCCCACAAAGCACTTGGTTTAATTTCATCAGCCCGACATAACCATTGCTTATTCTGGTTGACCCAACATCATTTAATTGTTAAATTTACATTGATCCCCTATTAATTAAGGTTTCTAGTCTACGTCCATTAACTTTAAAAATTTTCTTATAATTAGGATCTTTAATATCCACAGCTCCATAAGGATAAACTTTTATCACAACAAATGGGCCCATCCACATGGACTTAAGTTTACCTGTCATTAATATCTAAGGTTTCAGTCTATGACCATTCACTTTAAATACTTTCTCAGTTTTAGGATCTTTGATATCCACAGCTCCATAAGGATAAACTTTTATCACAACAAATGGGCCCATCCACCTGGACTTAAGTTTGCCAAGAAATAATCTTAACCTTGCATTATATAACAAAACTTATTGCCCTAGCTGAAAATTTTTAGTAAGAATCATTTGGTCATGCCACATCTTTATCTTTTCTTTATAAATCTTGGCACTCTCATAAGATTCATTCCTTATCTCTTCAAGCTCATTTAATTGAAATAACATTTTCTCACCAGCATCTTTCAAATTATAATTGTACTCTTTAATCGCCCAATATGCTTTATGCTCAAGTTCAACTGGTAAGTGATAAGCTTTCTCAAATATTAGCCTATATGAGGACATTTCTATAAGAGTTTTGTATGCAGTCCTATAAGCCCACAAGGCATAGTCAAGTTTGACTGACCAATCCAATTTTGTCGGATTAACAGATTTTTCCACAATTCTTTTAATTTCTTGATTGGATAATTCAGCCAAATCACTTGCTGAGGATGATAAGAAGTAGCAATCCTATGATTTATATGATATTTCTTTAGTGAATTCTTGATCTTGATTCTTTATATGTAAGGATTTATGAAGTTGACATCATAACATCACCAAAAACTTGATCCTTGTATGAAAAGTAAATTGTGTAAAATATATATAATTATAGGCAATTAATAATGAGATTATATGCAAGTATATGTATCGTTATCAAGTAATAAAAGACTTTCTATTTAAGCCCCAAATATCGATCCCATAGGGCAAGTCTAAATTGACAATGATAAGTTTTACTAGGAAATTTTCAAAAATCAAAAGAAATCACTGTCACTAATTTTGAATGATGAGATGTTATCAAAACTAAAGTACTTAACTATTAGCAAAATAGAAATGCAAATTTTAAAAAAGGAAATATTAATATACTAAAAATGTTTATGTAATGAAGATTTCTTATGTGAAAAAGTATCGTTCTCACTACAATGAGGTTCTGGTGAAATGAGATGAGATAAATGTTTATAATATGTATTGTGCAAAATAGGAGCAATTAATTCTCTACCCTGATACAGTGCATAGAAAATCATTGGCTAATCCTAGGTTTAGTCCCTAAATTTGTGGCTAGGCTAGGAGGATATTGGCTCCCACTCCAAAGCTCCTACTTCCCTTCACTTGAAGGATAACTCTCACTTTAGTTTTTAAACACTAAGACCGAATTGGGGATTTTAGTCTATCACCCTAAAGATTCTCTAATTCTACACCAAAAAAAGAATATTTCTTGCACTTAATTCCATGAACGATTTCTCCTCCATGAAATCAAATGTGATCCTCACTCTGTTGTAGAACTCATACTCTATTTCCCAGATCATATGTTTCACAACATATTTTAACAATTCAATTGGCCCGATTGAAATGTAAATTATGTTCAAATTTGAAAAATCATCATTATTTTATATTTTAATATTGGCACATCATATTATCTCTTCATTTCACCATATCTCAAAGTAGAGAGAAAGATAGAGGGAACTACTCAGATTTCATGAGAAAGACACAACAAAACAAAAATTTCATATAAAAAAAGTTCATACAATATTAATAAACAAACAAAACTTATCTAAAACTCTTTCTCAAAGAAAATCCCTTGTAGCCTTTCCTTAGAAATGCAGGAAGAAGATATCTCTCACTTTTCTCCTTCTCCAATGCTTTTATAGAAAGTTTCACACTAAATATCACCATACAAACTCTAAACCATAAAAGAAAAATCACTAATGGACTCCAATATGATGGTGGAATGAAGATGGATTATGAAGAATGGAAAAAATGGAGCGTGGTGGAACGTTTTGGAGTGAAAAGGATTTCATTTCCTAATGAATTATGACCCCAAATAAAGCCCAAGGTAGGTTCACTAAGAGGTGTCTCCAAAAACTCTCAAATAGTTCAAATACATCGAAACTTCTAGAAATGCGGGCTGAACTGCCTTTGGCACTAGTTGGCGTCGTCGACGCTGAGTAACAATTTTAGTTGTTCTATTGTTCTACCCGGTCAGTGTTGCCCTTAGCGCGGTCGGCGTAAGTACTTCTTCAAAAACATCATTTTGACTCTAAATTCCATCCTTTTTACTTCTTCTTTTCTTCAAGTCCTAAAAATCAACGACCTGCAAGAAAATATGAAAATACCTTCAATTAAGCTCAATATCACCAAAAATAAGTATAAAATATGGGTCTAAAAATGCATATATTTTTGGTGTATCACTGAGGATGATAAGCAGTAGCAATTCTATGATTTATATGATATTTCTTTAATAAATTCTCCATTATGGATTTCTGAAATGACTTCCCCCATCAGTAATGATAACTCTTAGCATCCCAAATCTACAAAATATGTTCATTTTTAAAAATTTTGTAACCCTTTAAGCATCACATCAAGGTAAAGCAATAGCTTCTATCCATTTAGATTCATAGTCCACTGCTAACAGAATATATAAATTTCCGAAAGATGGTATAAATAATATAAATCTAATCCCTAAACATCAAATATTTCAACTTCTAGCATATAATTGAGGGGCATTATATTTCTTCTAGAAATATTGCCTACTCATTTTTATCTATCACTAGTTTTGATTTAAGCATTAACATCCAGATTATAAAATTTTGTATGCTATTTTATCAACACCAAAATGTCTCCCAAAATCAGAATTATGACAAATTTGGATAATTTCATAAGTTTCTTCTAATGGTACACTTCTTCAAATAGTTAGATCCTTTCCTTGTTCATATAAAAATAGGTCATCCCAAAAATAAGTCTTAGCTTCAGAAATAAATTTCCTCTTTTGTTGGTATGTCATTCCATAAGATATAATATTGCTAACAATAAAGTTTACAATGTCGGTATACAATGGAACACACCGCTCATTAATAGTGAACAATTTTTCATCTAGAAAACGTTCATTAATTTCTTTTTCAAAATAGAGTGGTTTTTCTAACTCAAGCTTGGACAAATGATCAACAATTTGATTTTCAGTCCCCTTTTGATCTACTATTTCAAAATCAAATTCTTGCAAAAAAAGAATTCATCTTATAAGTCTACGTTTAGCATCCTTCTTTTTTATTAAGTACTTAATATCAGAATGATCTGTATGCACTACACAATAAGTTACAATTAAAATGATCTAAATTTATCAAAAGCATATACTATTGCTAATAACTCTTTTTCATTTGTTGTATAATTAAAATTTATCAAAAGCATATACTATTGCTAATAACTCTTTTTCAGTTATTGTATAATTGATTTGCGTTTCATAATATTTTTACTTGCATAGTAAATTACTTTGAAAATTTTATCATATTTTTGTCTTAAAATAACTCTTATAACATACTCACTAGCATCACACATTAATTCAAAAGGTTTTCCCTAGTTTGGTGAAACTATAATTGGTGCAATGATTAATTTTTCTTTTAGTAAATTAAAAGCTTTTAGTCATTCCTCATCAAAATTAAAAATTGCATCTTTCTCCAGTAAATGGCATAAAGATTAGAAAAGTCTTTAATATATCACCTGTAGAATCCAAGATGTCCTAAAAACTCCTAATTTCCCTTACATTTAGATAAGGTAAATTAGCGATCACTTGAATTTTAGCAAGATCTACTTCCATACCATTTTCTGATGTTTGGTGACCTAATACAATTCTTCCTGCTATCATAAATTGGCATTTTTCCTAATTAAGGACTAAATTTGTTTCTTCACAACGCTTAAGAACTTTAGATAAATGTTCTAAACATGAGTCAAATGAAGTTCCAAACATTGAAAAATCATCCATGAATACTTCAATCCATTTTTAAATTAAATCACAAAAAATTGCCATCATACATATTTGAAATGTAGCAAGGGCATTACATAAACCAAAGGACGTCCTTCTAAAAGCAAAAGTAGCATAAAGGCTGGTAAAATTTATTTTCTCTTGATCCTCAAGGGATATTTGTATTTGGTGATAACTATTATATCCATTCAGAAAATAAAAGTATTTATGCCCAACTATTCTATCCAGCATTTGATCTAGAAAGGGTAATGGAAAATGATCTTTCCTAGTGGAAAGATATAATTTTCTATAATCAATTTATATTCGCCACCCTGTAAATTATTTAATAGGTATTAATTAATTATGTTCATTCATAGTTACAGTTAGTCCTCCTTTCTTAGAAACACAGTGAATTGGACTAACCCATGCACCATCTGAAATAGGGTAGATAATTCTAGCATCTAACCAATTTAAAATTTTTTTCTTAACAACTTCTTTCATAACAAGATTCAGTCTCCTTTGAGGATCAGCCCTATATTTGTAGTTCTCTTCCATATGAATTCTATGCATACAAATTGAAGGACTGATTCCTTTAATATCAGCAATTGTCCATCCAAAGGCTTTCTTAAAAATTTTCAAAATTTTTATCAACCTTTCTTCTTCTTCCATCATTAATTTTGAGGAAATTATAACTGTTAAAGTAGAGGAATCTCCTAGAAAAGCATTTTTTAAATGTTCACGAAATAACTTCAACTCAAGTTCTGGAGGTTTTTTAATTGATGGAAAAAATGATTTATCTTTTTTTATCGTATCCAAAATTTGAAAACTTCTCGAACATAGTTTGAATCTTCCTTAAACACATTGATCTAATTCCTCTTCTTGCTTGTGTTTCAAATCTTTTTTTTCATATTTTTCTTCATAAGTTGTTTTGAAATGGCATTCACTTAGATATCTTATAACATCCAACATTCTTCATCTTTACCATTTGCAGGATATTTCAATGATCTTGAAATATTGAAAGTAACAATTTGATCATTGACGCATCATCTTTACCTTTTGCAGGATATTTCATTGATCTTGAAATATTAAAAGTAACAGTTTGATCATTGACGCATTGTTAATTCCCCTTTCTGCACATCTATCATTGCTCTTCTAACAGTTTGATCATTGACGTGCATTGTTAATTCCCCTTTTTGCACATCTATCATTGCTCTTCCTAGCTAGGAAAGGTCTCCTACGCGCATTGTTAAATCTCCTTTTTTTCACATCATCATTGCTCTTCCTGTGGCTAAGAAAGGTCTCCTCAAAATGATAGGTATCATCTTCCTCCATATCTAGCACAATAAAATCAACAGGAAAGATAAATTGATCCACTTTCACTAAACCATCTTTAATAACTCCTTTAAAGTATGTTATCGATCAATCTGCTAACTGCGGAGTTACAGTAGTAGAAGTTATTTCTCCCGATCCCAATCTTTTTAATATTGATAACGTCATAAGGTTAATGCTTGCATCTATCACATAAAGCTTTCCCATTAATACTGTCTCCTATTGCACAGGAATTGTAAAGCTACCAGGATCTTTAAGCTTTTCAGGAAGCTTTTTTTGAATTATAGCACTGCACTCCTCACTAAGTGCAACAGTTTCATTATCTTCAAACATCCTTTTTCTGTTGAGTATATCCTTCATATACTTTATATAGCTCGACATTTGTTATAAGGCTTCAACTAATAGGAATATTAATTGTAAGCTTCTTAAATATTTCCAAAAATTTTGAAAATTGCTTATCCAACTTTTGTTGATCAAGTCTCTTAGGAAATGGAGGTGGTAGTTTTTTTAAATCAATTTTCAGTGGAGAAATAGGTCTTTCAGAATCTTTTGGAACATCGTCTTTTTATTCTTCAATTTCTTCTCTCTCTACTTCAATTTCTTTTTGAACCCTACCTTCCAACTCTCTTCCGCTTTTATGTTGAACAACTTTTGCTTGTTCTTTATTCTAGTTTTTTGAATTTGATTTAATATTACTAGGAAGTATTCCTTGGGATCTATTACTTAATGAATTTGCTATTTGCCCAAGTTGATTCTCAATATTTCTAATTGTAGCTCCTTGACTTTGTAACTGAGTTTCCCATTTATAACACCACTTCTTCTATAGACAACTTCTTCTCCTTAAATTGTGTATTACTGTTAAAACCTGGAGGATAAGTAGATCTATAATTATTATTCCCTTGATTGTTTCAGTTTCCTAATGAGTTTACTTGGTGGTTAACTCATTGCTGATTATTACCATCCAAATTATTATTCCAGTTAAAGTTGGGATGGTTTTTCCAACCTGTGTCATAATAATTTGAATATGGGTTATTCTGCTTATTATTTATGGCATTCAAAGTTTTTAATGATGTTTGAGAATCTACTTTTTGGCCAAATGAATTCTCTTCAATCATGAAAATTGGTTGAGAAAATTCATTCCAAAATTGTCCTAACTTCCTTGAAATTGCAGCAACATGATTTGCTAACATAGTAAATGCATCAGTTTCATGAATATTGACTACTTTCTTAGGATTCACCCTCTTAGAAGGCCATTGAAAATTATTGGTATATGTTTCTTCAATTAAAGCATAAGTGTCATGAAATGGTTTTGACATTAATGAACCACCAGCAGCGACATTGATAGTTGATCTGAGAGATCCAACTAAAAGTTTAAATTATTAACCAATCTGGTATAACATGGTGTGGACACTTTCTTAAAAGTTATTTAAATCTTTCCCATGCTTCATAAATAGATTGCGCTTAAAACTCATTAAAAGATGTAATATCATTTCTAAGCTTTGCATTTTTTGATGGTGGAAAAAATTTAGCAAAGAATTTTTATGTTAAATCCCCCCAAGTTCTAATAGATCCAGATGCTAATAAATTCAACCACATCTTAGCTTTATTCCTCAGTGAGAAAAAATAACCTAAGTCTTATGACATCATCTGATACACCATCGTATTTAAATGTAGTGCACAATTCCAAATTCAACCACATCTTAGCTTTATCCCTCAATGAGAAAAGAAATAACCTAAGTCTTATGATTGATACACCATCGTATTTAAATATAGCGCACAATTCTAGAAAATTGGCAAGATGTAAATTTCGATCTTCAGTTGGTGATCCCCCAAACTAATTATTTGATACCATCTGGATAATAGCAGTTTTAAGCTCAATGAATTAGCCACTACAGTAGGTTTTTGATAATACAATGAAGTTCATCTAAAGTAGGGTTGGCATAATCTCTTAAAGGTGTAAACTCTTGATGAATTTCAGCATTTTCATTAGTTTGGTTTGCCATTTCAATAATTTTTTTATATTTTTCAACATTTTTAATTTTTTTGGGTTTTTTTAATTTTTCTAACAGTTCTCTCTAATTCAGAATCGTAGGGCACTAGTCCTTCAAAACCTGAACTACGCATACACTAACATAAAATAAAATAAAACTAAACACACACAAAATAAAATACAATAACTTAAAGTTTAAATAAGACTTTATAAAAATAGAAATTTGCTTTTAAATCAATAGATTCCTTATAGTTTTTACTTCACTTCCCCGACAACAACACCAAAAACTTGATCCCCGATAATTGTTTATATGCAACTATATAATAAAAATTTTGATAATATTTTTCACTTATATTTCCTTATTTTACAATAAAACGAAAAACTTGATCCTAAAGAAAAATAAGAATTTAACTTTTAATTTATATTGGGATACTACGCATGTATACGTATCTTTATCAAGTAATATAAGACTTTTTTATTAAGACCTGAATATTGAACCCATAGGGGAGATATGTAATATGCACTTTTTGGAAAACTTTATATTTTTTTTTAAAAAATTATTTAAACTAAAAATTCTTTCTTAGGAAAGAAAGTAAATATTTTTGGTAATTTTAATATTTTGACAAAAACAATACAAACTTAAAAAGAAAACTTGATTTTTTGTAGAAGAAAAGCACTAAATATGAAAATATTTTTCTCCTTATCATGAATCAATATTAAGTATAGGAATTATGTTGTGGAAGTATGCATATTGTGTTGTGTCAAATAGGAGCAATAACATTTTTTACCCTTACTAGAGATGCTATAAAGAACATTGGCTAATTTAAAGTTTGAATAGTTCAGAAGTTCAGCTAGGAAGGGAAGATACTAGATCTCACTCTAGAGTTCCCTCGATTTCCTCCATCTAGGGGTTAACATCTCGTATCAGAACCTAAAACAACAAACCAAGTTAGGGGCTTCAACATCTCACTTTAAAATCCTCTAACTCTACAACCTTTAATGAATATTTACCTATTTATTTTCACTCAATCATATGAACTACATTCACATTCATACAACCTCATGTGATTTTTCCCAATTATTGACTGAGACAATGTCAGCCCGGTTCTTACATGTTCTCACAACAACTTTTAACGTATGGATTGGCCAAATCAAGAAGTAAATGAAGTACATGGATTTAAATCATCACAACTTCTTTCTACATTAAAGATCAGTACTCTCCACAACTTCTATCCTACACTTAATTACTTATCATTTTAAGAAGAAAGATAAAGAAAACTACTCAGAATCTTTGGAGAAAACAAAACCACACATTAGTTTAAAAGTAGAAATCATTGTCAAACTATCAACAAGTCTCAATTAAAACCAAAAGTAGTCTAAACAAAAGATAAAAACTGATTTCAAGTACTCCACCAAAATCTTGAAGTTCATTTGAATCTCTTTTTTTTACAACACTCTCAATATAAAACTAAAATAAAAATAAATAAAAATGGTGCCTAAAAATATCTCCATCTAACTCCCTAATTTTTGAACTTTAAAAAATTTCCCAGTACTTTCAGGACCTCTTTCAAAGTCCCAATCTTCCTTCTTTTATAATTCTCCAAAAGATGCATTGGTATCTCTTCAAAATGTGTCTTGATTTGGTGTATTTCCCCAAGAGATGCGTCCTTTCACAATAATTTTCATCCATGGTGGTTGTAAACACCTATTAAGCCAATAGGTGCCTCAAAAACCTCTTTAAAATTCACCAAAAAACTGAATTTACTCATCCAATAACTATCACTGGCACTTAAGCGCGGGGACTCTAGCGCTTAGGCGTGACCTTCTCTGTTTACCCGGTGCTTAAGCGTTAGATCTGGCGCTTAGGTGCCAAAATAGTTTGCATATTTTTCACCTATTAGCTCTAAATTTGATCCTTTTTCACTCCTTTAAGCATTTTTTTCCATTTTACCTGTACCTGAAAGAAAAACACAAAAATACCTTCCATTAAAGTACAATGTCTTAAAAATAGGTATAAAAATATGTCTAAAAATACTATATATTTTAGGCATATCAATGACCCATATTTATATAAAAAATGTAAAGATCTAATTAATAGAAGGTGTGTTCCTTATGAAGAAACTCAAAAAATAATTGAAAGATATCATGATTCTTAATTTGGAGGATATTTTGGAACAAATAGAACTGCATATAAAATTTTGCAAGTTGGATTTTATTGACCTACTCTTTTAAGAGATATTAATGAATATATTAAAACATGCGATCGATGTCAGCAGTAGGAAATATTTCTAAAAGAAATAAGATGCCTCTTAATTACATATTGGAACTTGAAATTTTTGATGTGTGGGGATTAGATTTTATGGGACCATTTATGCTTTCATTTGAACATTTATATATATTACTTGTTATTGGTTATATGCCAAATGGATTGAAGTTGTTGTTGTACCTAAATGTGTTGCTCAAAGTGTTTATAAATTTTTGAATAAAAATATTTTTTACAAGATATGAAATGTCAAGAGTAATTATTACAGAAGGAGGATCCCATTTTAGGAACAAAAGAATCAAGAAATTGATAAAAAAAATATGATATTATGCATAGATTCTCTACTTCTTATAACCCTCAGATCAGCAGTCTAGCAGAGATATCAAATTGTAAAATAAAATTAATCTTAAAAAAAATTGTAAATCCCTTTAAATTGGATTAGTCTGCTAGATTAGATACTGCATTATGAGCATACAAAACTGCTTATAAGACTCCTATAGGAATGTCCCCATATAGATTTATTTTTGGAAAAACATGTCACTTACTAGTAGAATTGGAGCATAAAACATTTTGGGCTATTAAGAAATTTAATTTTAATTTAAAAGATGATGGTGAGAAAAGATTGTTGCAACTCAATGAACTTGAGGAGATTAGAAATGAAGCATATGATAATGCAACAATATATAAAGAGAAAATGAAAATATGGCATAATCGGAAGATTATTAAAAAGAATTTCGAGCCTCGATAGAATTATATAATATAAGATTGAGACTATTTCTAGAAAAACTGAAATCCAGATGGTTAGAACCATTTAAAGTGATTAAATTTTATCATTATTGAACTCTTGTTATTAAAGATCTTAAAACTGGAAAGATATCTAAAGTTAATGGGCATCGATTAAAACATTATTATAAAAGACACATGCCACAATTTAAAGAAATGTTGATGTTAAGTCATCCTAATTAAACAATGGTACATCGGGCTGACGACGTTAAACNAGAGAGGCCTCTCCAAACTTCACACAGAGCTTCCCTAAGATCCCCTCAGTGCATTCCGACCATTTTCCCTCATCNGCCAGCTCATCCAAATCAAATTGAAGAGCTCCTCTGCCCTCCACCTAAGCACCATAATGCACCCAAACTTATACCCTCAGAGCCACCCCATGGCCATTTTTAAAAAAACTCACCTCCCACGGCCATGAGAGGTGTGTTGAAATTCTCTTAGAGAGGCCTCTCCAAACTTCACACAGAGCTTCCCTAAGATCCCCTCAGTGCATTCCGACCATTTTCCCTCATCCATTTGTTGACCTCACTTTTGGTTGAGGTCTAGTTTTTCTCTTTAGTAGCCTAGGGTCTAGCCATAGGACTTTCCTATTGAATATGCTTAGAAAACTAAAAAAAGGGGTACCCACACCATTAGAAATTCCAAACTTTTCCTCACTCAACTTGAAGTTCCACATAACCTCTAATATTTAGAAGTTAAGATCATTATGGGGGATCTCAAGAAGAGTTTATATTGGGTTACTTGGCCTTAAGATTGACCCTGGGTGTTGATTTGGAGCTAAGGTACACCATACCCTCACCATATCTTCACAATACCCTCACAATACCCTGGTTAAGAATGGAGATTTCATTGGTCCATGACTCATTCAAAATGGTTCTCTACCCAATTGCACTTGAAAAGCCCAACTTGGCCTTTTGCCCCTAGGCACCTCCAAATTACCTTACTGCCCTTAGGACCAAAATTTGGCCAAAATTCCCAAATTTTGTAAAATACCCAAATTTATCAAAACTCATTTCAAACGTTTCAATACATTCAAATTTGCCAAAACTGACAAAAATGCTGATCAAAACACATTTCAAACACTTTGAATACATCCAAATTTGTAATTTCCAAAAATGGCCAAATTACCAAAATGCCCCTCCATGGCCCAAAAATCCAAAAATTTCCAAAAAATCCCAATAAATCCAAAATATTCCCAATTTAATTTTGTCCAACTACACCTTGGTCCAATTTGGTCAATTTGACCATCTTTGACCAAAACGCTCAATTTGGCCCTTAAAGGCTTAATTCAAAACTTTTTTAACCCAAAATCAATCAATTTGACTCTAATTGACCCCAAATTTGATCCTAAACTTAAATTAACATTTTATTTGATCAAAACCTTTTAAAATTAAGTTTGATTGACCCCTGAATTGAGCTTAATTTTGATATAGGTCAAAATCTCAATTTCGACTAAATAACCAAATCACATCAATTGGACTCATAACCATGCCAATTGGCTCAAATAAATGTTGTATTTGCTTCATAGCAATACTTTACATAGAATTTGACCATAAATTTGTATTGGTGAAACTTTTCTACCATTCAATTTGGTCCAAAATCCAAAACCCTAATTTAGCCCCAATATTGGCTAACACCCAAATCTCAACAATTGTATGCCTTAAACTTCAAATTGGCATCCAATTTTTGTTGAAAATCCTTTGTGAGGTCATTTGTGACCAAACACAACAATCAATTTGAGCTTAGTCCAAAGCTAGCTCAAGTTTTACCCAAACTAGCCCCATATGCCTAATTTGGGTCTAAATCCAAATTTCATCAAAATCCACTAAATTCACTACCAAATTGATTACAAAATGACTTTCATCCTTCATGAAAGTTGTTCATCATGATGTTTTATACCAAACACAACAATCAATTTGGACTTAGCCCATGTCTAGCCCAATTTTGACCCAAACTTAGCCCAACATGCTAAAATGGGTCAAAAATCACAAAATCCACCAAATTAGTTAACCAATTGACCTCAAAATGAATTTCATCGTTCATGAAAGTTGTTCCTCATGATCTCCTATACCAAATACAATATTTAATTGAGCCAACTGACATGGCTAAAAAAAACTAAACCCATGTTGGTCATATTAGCCCATGACCAAAATATAATGAAAATCAAACTTGGTATTCCCAACCAAGCTTAACCTTAGCTAAACTCTAGATCTTAGAGTGTTTAAGTTAAGTTAACCATGGGTTAGCCATGATATTTATCCTTAGGTAAGTATTTTTTTTTAACCTTAAAGGATAAGTTTCATGCAAAACCAAATTACTCACCAACATCTGGCAATTTCCTATGGTGCCATTTTTCTTGCTCATCATGAGCTTTTGACTTCATTTCCAAGCATCCCAACTGATCTAGCTCTATTAAAAAAACCATGGCCATGGCTACGGAACAAAAGAGAGCTCACGGCCAAACAAGGAAGAGCCACCATAGATTAGCAAAACCTCCTCCAAAATATCCAAAACGGCTCTCGGGATGAACCAGACGGAGACGAAGGCTGTGAACCGTCCGATAGCGCGTGTATCAATCAGACGGTCCTGATCGCATCGGACAGAGATCTCCTATAGGCACAGCGTGCTGAGTCAGCGCTGACGCGGATGGCAGCGATAAACCAGAGCATGACACGTGGCATTTTCGGAACCGCCCATGATCCAGTCAGCGCGTGGGTTTAAGTAGAAAATTATGGGATTTAAAAAACTGAGAAAATACCCCTAAACTTCAAAAATTCATAACTTTTCATAGAAAACTCCTAAAAATAAAATAAAAATACCCCCTTGCTCACTGAACAGAGGAGAATCATGTGGAATAAATTTCATGCTTATTTGATGCATATTTAATTTTATAAAAATTAATTAGTGTTAGAGGTTTTTGAACTCTCCATTCCTATTGACTCGTCACCTTGACCCAAATTTTTTATATGTTGTAGCCTCTATTTAAAGAAACAATTTGAGTATCTTTTAAAAAACAGAGGTGATCTCTAAACAGAGATCTTAATTTTCTAAATTTTCATCCATTTTCCATTCAAATAATTATGGAAATTTATATATTGCTTGAAAAATTCTACAACAATTCATGACTATAGGAGTCTTGGAAATAAGTTCGTGATTTTTAAAAATCAAAACATCACTATTTTGAGCAAACCTTAATTTACTTAAAACATTTAATTTGAAGACACAGAGATTAAAATCACTTGATTTTTGTTCTCCATTATGGCTCATGAGTCAGAGAACTCACTATAAAAATTTCAAAGGATTTTGAGATCATTTGATATTTTTAATTGATTTTTAAAAATCATCATCAAATTTAACATATAAATAATTTTCAAAAATCAAAATATAACTCCAAAAATTATGAAACTTAGTTTCTTGAGTTCTCTGATATCAGGGGGATTTAATAAAAATAAAATTATATTTAAAATAAAAACTTGATTTTTATGTTATTTTTAAATATTTTTAATAATTAAAAAAAATAATAATAAAATCATAAAATATTAAACTCATGGAAATGTTCCAAATTATTTTCTAAACACTTAGGAATCATTGGAATATTTTTCCAAGGTCTAAAAATAAAGATATCTATTTTTAAACCTTAAAATGATTTTTAAGGCTTAAAAATAGAATTTTTACCAAAATAATTCTAAAAAAATCAAATAAAATTCAGAAAAATACAAAAAAAATTTCTCTGGGTTCCCTGAGCTTAGAGAGATTTTTCAAAAATATAAAACATATTTTTGAACATATAAAATATTTTATTCTTATTAAAATCCTCCAAAATTCAAACAATTTTAATAAATCACAAAAAAAATTCAAAAAATAATGAATTTTGGACAAAGGACTTTCTTGGTCTAGGGCTAGCTCACATAAAAATTTCAAGTGATTAGGAGTTGTCTTGATCATCTTTTGGAATTTTCCTTGAAAATGCACATTTTTGCATGAAAATAATTATATGAATCTAATTAAATTTTGAAAATCCACATTCTCTTCTGATGTTTTAATTGATTTATCAGTAAGGTTACATAAAAATTTCAAAGTCATTTGACTTAAATTTGACAAATTATGAAAGTTTGGACCCTTAGGGGCAAAATTGTAATTTTGGATATTTTGGCCTTAATGAA
>JXCR01103403.1:114386-137227 GCA_002079205.1 Phalaenopsis hybrid cultivar | reverse complement strand
TATATATATATATATATATATATATATACATATATACATATATAGCAGGCGTGCAGTATAACCGTATTGAGGACGCCAACGTTTTGGATTTCGTAGGTGCTGTAACTTTCTTCTCATTTATTTTAATTATATATTCAGCTGAATCGTTAAATTTTGCAACAAAAAAAGATTATATATTTAAATGCGGCGCCTAGCAAATGCAAGATTTATGCATTTCAGAAATGCAAGATTTAGCTGCAACGTGGTTTCAACGTTGAAATTTCTTTCTGTGGCTGACAGATCATCAGCATTATTATGCATTTCAGAAATGAAAAAAGGTTTTAATCCAGCAAGTCAACAAATATGTAGCATTATTTATGAATCTGTAATATGAATCTGTAATAACATTTTAAATTTGGATAGCCGTTCTCCGTATATGAAGTTCTATTTCTTATTCTGCTCATCATTATGTCTTTATTTATATTATTTTTACGTCAGTATTATCTTCATCAAATACAATCTAAACCTTCCATTACTCCTTCAAATCCCATGTATATTTTTTTTTTCTCGTCAGCCGCTATTTGTAATTCGCATCGATTTTCTTTTATTATACAACAGCATTCTTTCTACCCAAGCAAAATAGTTGTAGTTGCTTGATGCATGAACAATCGTTCCCTCTGTCTGGAGAAACTAAATAATAGTGTTTTATTCTTTTTTTTTTTTTTTTTATAAAGCTAAAGAATAGTCTGTTTATATTGCTACATGACTGGCTACAATTGTGTTCGGCTCTAGGCTTATGTGTTGGCTTTAATGGGCGCTAGAAATAAGAACAAAAATAGGAATTGCAACATTTAAATGGTGATCAAATTGATGAAAAATGTTTAAGTACGGAGTACTCATATAGAATTGTGTGCGTATAGAGGTCATTCGGGGGTATTAGAGGGTTATGTCAGTGTTATTGGTGTTAATACCCCAATAACCTGACAAAACTTCCGAATAACAGCAAAAAAAAATGAACGCCAAACCGCAAAAAGTATTGGTAGGTTATTGGGCGGTTATTGAGAATTTGTACTCCAATAACCTCTCAATAACCCCCAATAATTGATTTATTGAAAATTATTTTGTAGAATATGCCTGCAGTATTGCGTGCATACTCTGTGCCTAAATCGCTCTCTAAACTGACAGTTTAATATTTTGAAATTTTAATAAAAAAAGTTCTTATATGTGACTAATGGAAGACATAATATTTAAGCTTTACTGTATTGATTAATTTTAGCGGCCCATTACAGTAGTTTACGTGAGAAGCTCTATTAATTTTTGAATAACTGCTTCATTTAGCGAAATAAAAATTTAACACATTTTCCTCGTAACACTAAAACATAATTCTGTTTACATTAAAGAACCTTAAACTTTGTGTCTGGATGATTATTTTGGGTTTTATAACACTTGCAACTGTAGGCAGCAGTGACCATATCTGCTATTCTAGTAGTGTAAATTATAGCCTTTTAAAACTAATGATCTACGATATGATAATAGTATGAATTTTTCTTTTTATTACTAGCATTTTTGGTGTTTCCGTTTTAGATTTTTTTTTTTTGCAGAAAAAATCATTTTATATATTTAATTTTTTTTTTAATTTTGTCTAACTTATTTTGAAACCATCAATTTGTGTCCTCACTAACTAATAAAACTTCAAATTTGCTATTATCTTTTATTTGCTTAAGTGATAAATGGTTCGAATGTTATTTTCTTCTTTGGAGGTCTCCATGTTCCGAAGGTAGTTCTTATGGTGTTTGAAGGATTAATCACTTCATGATGGTGCCAATTTTTGGGCAAACATAGATTGGTATTTTTTTAATTTCATGCCATTTTACTGTGTTGATTTCGTTGATATTTATATAACCATTTGTAGGACTCAAGTATTTAAAATAGACTTATCTTGGTAATCAGTATCATTTTCATACTCTAGTTCGTGTTATCTTGTTTTAACTTCACATGTCTCTCTGAAATGGTTATTACTTAAATAATCAATAATCTCCATTATATAAAAATCTTTTTCTCATACCTTAGCTGGATGCTTCATTGGATTTAACACATTGAAAGTGACTTCCTGGTTAACTCTCCTTTTTGTACAACCATCATAGCTCATTCAGTAGTAAGGAAAGGTCTCCCTAAAATAATAAGTATTTATTTATCTTTTTCCATATCTAAAATAATGAAATTCATAGGGAAGATAGGTTATCCACCTTAACAAGTACATCTTTTATAACTCTTTTCGGTTATGTGATTGATCGATCAGCTAACTAAAGGGTTACAGTTGTGAGAGAAATCTCTCCTAAACCTAACCTTCTGAGTATCGATAAGGGCATGAGATTAATGTTAGCTCCTAAATCACACAGAGTTTTTCCACATAATTTTTCTCATGTCTCATTTGGAATGGTAAAGCTACCAGGATTTTTAAGCTTTTGAGGAAGCTTTTTCAAAATTATTGTGCTACACTCCTCACTAAGTGCAACAGTCTCGGTGATATCCAAACTTGCATTTCTTATTTAAGATATATTTCATAAACTTAACATAACTGGGCATTTGCTTCAGCGCTTCAGCTAAATGTAAATTTATCGTTAGCTTCATAAATACCTCCAGAAACTTCGAAAATAGTTGATCCAGCTTTTACTTTTTAAGTCCTTGAAGAAATGGAGTTGGTGGTTTCTCTAAATTTATTCTAGTAAGAGAGATAGGCTTTTCAATATCCTTAGAAACATTTTCTTCTTGTTTTTCAGTTTCCTCTATTTCTTTTTCAACTTCAATCTCTTTTTGAATTCCAACATTTAATTTCCTTCAACTTCTGAGTTGGACAGCTTTAACTTGCTCTTTGTTAGTCTCTTTATAGTTTATCTCAGTATTGCTAGGAAAAGTTTCCTAGGACCTATTGCTAAGGGAGTAAGCAATTTTTCTCAATTAATTCTCAATATTTCTAATTGCAACACTCTGACTTTATAATTGATTTATCATTTGTAACACCACTTCTTCCATAGACAATCTCTTCTACTTGAATTGTTGGTTATTATTAAATCTATGATATGAACTTCTATGTTAGTATTCTCCTGGTTGTTCCAGTTTCCTTTAAGGTTAGCTTGATTGGTTCCCTAGTGATGGTTTCCACCACTAGAGTTATTATTTCAATTAAAGTTAGGGTGGTTCTTCCAATCTGGGTTATAATAGTTAGAATATGGGTTATTGGGTCTATTATTAGTTGCATTTAAAGTCTCGAATGATGGTGATTGAGAATCAATCATTTGTCCCAATGAGTTTTTCTTAATCACATGAGGTGTTTGAGGTAAGTTCATTTCAAATTGCTTTAACTTTTTAGATATTGTGGCAACTTGTGAAGTCAAAATAGAGATTACATCAGTATCACGAACACCAGCTACTTTCTTAGGGTTTACCATTTCAGAGAACCATTGAAAGTTGTTCGTAGCCACATCTTTGATTAAAGAATGTGCTTCATCAAATGGTTTTGACATGAATGAACATCCACCAACAGCATCAATGATAGATCTAAGGGATACCACTAACCCATTGTAAAATGTTTGAATAATCAACCTGTCTGTCAAAGCGTGATGTGGACACTTCATAAGGAGTTCTTTAAATTATTTTCAAGCTTCGCATATTGACTCACCATCATTTTGAGTGAATGGTGTGATATAATTTCTAAACTTAGCAGTTTTTTAAGTACTTAACTAGGAATATCTGAGCTAATTCACCCCAAGTTCTAATAGTGTTAGGTGCTAATGAGTTTAACCACGTCTTAACTTCATCCCTTAAGGAAAAGGGAAAATTTCTAAGTCTAACAACATCATTTGAGATGCCAAAGTACTTAAATGTAGCACATAATTATAGAAAAATAGTTATGTATAGGTTTGGATCCTCAGATGGAGTTCACTAAAACTGATTATTCTATAACATTTGGAGTATGACAGGTTTCAGCTCAAATGAGTTAGCCACTAAAGGAGAGGTTTGTATACTAAGGTGAATTTCATCTGATGTAGGGTTTTCATAATCTTTTAAAGGTCTTTTTACTTGATGATGATCAATTTCAATAGTTTGATCATCTAAGTTGTTATGTACTGTGCTCACCATTTCTTTTAAATTTTGAAGTTTATTATTTTTTGAGTTTTTGTTATAGTTCGTTCTAAATCAGAATCATAAGGTACTAAACCTTCAGATCTTGAACTATGCATACAAAAGTTAAAATTTAGAAAAAAAAATTAGCGAAACACTAAAAAATACCTAAAAATATTTTTAACATGCAAACAAGCACTTATACAGGTAAACAACACTACAATATTCCTAAAATAAGTCTAAAGTTGAACTTAAATTTTTAAGTCAAAATTTTCGTTGCTTCTCCAGTAACGGTGCCAAAAACTTGATCTTGACACAATATATGCATGCTTAGTGTGCAATTACTTCAATTTCAAACTAAGACAAAGGCGCCAAAAACTTGACTCTCGCTGCCCGCATGTGCTTGCACCCTTAATTGTCGACTGAGTGTTATATAACAAATAAATTCTATTTTTTCTTCATAATTCAAATTTACACACTAGGGATACTACGCAAGTGCATGTATCATTTTAAGTAATATATGACTTTCTCTTAGTCTCAAGTATCGATCCCACGGGGAAGGAAAAACTCTTTTTATAAACTTAATAAAACTCTACTTAAAATATAGGTAAATTATCTTGTAATTAAGGTCGAAATTGTATGTGTAAGAAGAAGTAACTATTACTTACAAATTTTATTTCTAAAGTTAAAGAAAATGCTAACTGTTTTGAAACTTGTTTTATGTAGGTAAGTTTGAATTGTAAAAAATCTTTCTCCTTGTAATGAGAATATAATTAGTGTAGGAATCAAATGTTTATAAATTTAAATATAGTTTTGGGGCAAATAGGAGCAAACCTATTATTTACCCTCTTTTGAGTGCATAAAGAACATTGGTTAACCTAGAGTTAAGTTCTTAAATCCTTGGTTATGTTGTGTAGGTTTTAGTTTGTCACCCTAGAGTACCCATGTAAGCCCTTGGTTGGGGCTAAGCTAGCCTTAAGTTCCAAACCCTAGATTAAATTGGTTAAGGTTCTAACATGTCACCCTAGAATCACCAATTTACCTTGTTAAATCATATCTCCCTATCTATTTGCACTCATCTCATGATTATTTTTTTTTCATCCTAAAAGTTAGTGTGGCATTCACCAGTTGTGTTGAAATCATAGCTCTCCCGAATCTTTCTAATTCACAAAGAATTTTAACATCACAAATTGTCAATTTGAAAAGTAAATTAAGTACAGATGAAAATACATAAATAAAAGCAATTCTAAACTATTTTAATTCTACAAATGATTATTTATCATCACAAGGAGAAAGAAAAATGAAACTACTCAGGTTTCATTGGAAAAATACAACAACAAATGGATTGATATTTAAAATCAAGTTTACACAATAAACTATAACAAAACCCAAACAAAAATACAAAGCAATTATCTCAAACTCCTCTATAAGCAAATCTCATGAAGTTTCTATGAAGAATTCTCAAACTCTCCTTCTTCAAGTTCCTCTTACTAAACCACTATTCTATCTAAATAAAGCTCTCCTTTTCTTTAAGAGACACACCCTTATAATAACTCTTGAAATCCCCAAGAGTCACTTCAGATGCCTCTTCAAAATTCATCCAAATACATTGTTTCTTAAGAAAACTGATTCTGGGGCCTAGGCTTTAGTTTGGCCACTTAGGTGCCAGTCTTTCAGAAGTTTGAAATAACTATCTAACACCCAGATGCCAGATACTAGCGCCATGGCGCTGGGCTTTCTATTTCAATTTATAGATTCTGGAGCTTAGGCGTTAGAAGCTGATGCTCAGCGTTAGTTCATTTTGTGCTTCTTTGCTCCACTTGACCCCGTTTTCGCTCTTTTTTCTCCAAAACTCCATCTCTTGTACCTGAAACCAAAAATACAGAAAATATCTTCCATTAAAGTAGAACATCATTTAAAATGAGCATAAAATATATCTAAGAAAACACATTTTTAGGCATGTCACTTGCCCTATATGAGAGTCTTTCATTTGCTCATCTTAGATGGGTGCCTTTCATTTGCTTGTCATAGAGTGGAGTTGTTAATTTGTTTATCCTAAAGGGGAGTCCTTAATTTGCTTAACCCGGAGGGGAGTTTACTTGTCCTAGAGAGGAGTATTTCATTTACTCCCATAGGGGGCAGTTTTTCATTTGCTTGTCATGGAGGGGAGGCTTTGATTTGCTCACCCTGGATGGAAGTCTTTGATTTGTTTCCCCCAGACAAGGGTCTTTTAGTTTTTTGCTCGGTTAGTTCAAATTTCTTAAATGTCAGCTTAAATGTGGATAAATGTGATTTCGTTAAGTTCCCTGAGATTCTATCAGACCAAGGAAAACATAATTAGAAGAATTTATATAAAGTTGTTTCTGAAAAAAGATAAAATACCATTTCTATCTCATTCAGGTATTTTGTGATGACCAACCACAAGCATACAACCGGTCAGAAGCAAGTAGTCAGTTAGAGACGACCAAAGTATCATTCCACCAGACGGTGGCAAGCTGGAAGCACAAATGAATTGAGTTATATTTATATAAATATATAAATACAAGAATATAGTGATAACTATGTAAATCCTCTTTGATTTTAAGATGGTTGTTTTGAGGCATATTTCCAATTGGTGATAGGTGATCGATCAAAAACAAGCTCTTTGTCAATGATGCTAGCGGTCGATGTTTGGTAAGATTGGTCAGATTTCCTATCGACTCGGTAGGTAGACAGAGTTGTGAACAGTTCTATTCAAATGCGTCCCTTCAATTTTCATTAACCCTTTTGAGTTCCCTTTAAATACCACCATAGCAAGATCGTAACCCAGATTTTTTTGTCAGCCAGAATTTTTAGCTGATTAACAATTGGGTGGCCAAATTTTGGGTTTGTCTAACAGGGTTTGAATGTCTTTCAAAGAGATGTGTCAGTTCAGCACGTGCCCAAATATCCTTACATTTTCCATTTAGAATTCTGGAACCATTTATGCTTCACTTTCCCTCTCTTAAATGCCCTCAATTTACCCTGCTAGAGGCAATCATTGTGTCATTCCTCTCTCTCTCTCTCTCTTGCTCTTTTCATCTCCCTCAGTCTCACTCTCTTTATCCTCTCCCTCAGTCTCACGCTCTATGAGCAAATTAAATTCTCCTCTCCATGTATAGCGAATCAAAGACTCCCCTCCGGGATGAATTAAAGACTGACTCCCTTCTCTGGCCAGCAAATGAAAGATTGTGCTCCGATATGAGCAAATGAAAGACTTTTATGTGGGTTGAGCAAATCATAGACTCTCCACAAGGGCGAGCTAATGAAAGGATCCCCTCATAGTCAAGCAAATCAAAGACTCCCCCCCTAGGAAGAACAAATCAACAACTCATCTTTGTGGTGAGCAAAAAAAGACTCCTCTCTGGTAAGATCAAATGAAAGATTGTCATCTAAGTGAACCAATCATACACTCCCCTCTGAGAAAAGCAATCTATGTTGTGGTATATATATATATATATATAATAAAATAGAGAACGATCTTTGATGAAGAAGCAAAAATAGAATGAAAAAATTCACACCGAAAAATAGTAACACAATGGAACACACAGATTTACGTGATTCGGCAAATTGCCTACGTCCATCGAGTTGCGAAGGATTTTACTACTTGAGGAGTTTACATCAGTCGATCGTCTCGACTTACAAGAGGAATCTCTCACTTCGTTGTTCGCTCTTCTTCTCTCTCTACACTGAGATACATTAAAGAAGATAAACTTACAAGAAAAATAAACTCAATTTCTCAACTATCACAAACCACCAAAAAGAAGACAAGGGAGAACAATCTTTTTCTTCTTCTTCTTTTCTCTTCTTCCTTCTGTCACAAGGAACTACTGCTTGCACTTCGCTCCCTCTATCCTCAGAAAGCCCAAACAAAACACAAAAAAGGCTATGGAGTAAAACTAAAGGAGAGCCGCTGTGATGCCTTTTATTATTAGAGATGGAGAGAGAGAGCCCATCAGTTCACGACTGAATTGGCAGGAGGTGAAACAAAGCTTCTCTTCGTGAAACAAGAACAAGTTGAGGTTGTGTTTCCCAAATAAAAGGAGGGAGCATGCTGGAGTTGCAACGTTTTGCGACCAAGAGTGAAATCAGGAGTTAGGGTAGCAACGAGAGCGAGAGAGGGAAGACAGACTGGGCTCCAAACTCAAAAAACCTCCCACTTGGAGATCAATACACAGGCAGCAACTTCTCCTTCCTTAAACTGATATCCTCCACTAGCGACATCGAATTTTTCTTCAAATATGAATCCACCTCTGAAACTCAAATCCTCTTGTCTTCACATTAGAGAACCAAATGAAGTTGCGTACAAATTTAGTTTCTCAAAAGTAACACCCTTAGTCAACAAATCAACAGGGTCCACATAGCCTTGCACTTCCAAGCTATTTCCTAGGTTACTCTTGTCTCTGCTTACAACTCCCATTGCATTGGCAATATCCTACCTCTGCTGAAAGCCTTTTTGATTAAGTTTAGCCTTGTACCTCTTACTGCCATCAAGCTCTGTCTTCACTAGGTACACCCGCTTATTGTGTAATGTCTTCTTCCTTAGTAAAAGTTTTGCTAGCTCCCACTTGCTCGAACATTCATCTTACAAGATTTCTTCAGTGCTCTGTAGTTGTCCACCATCTATCTGTGGAACAATAGCAATGGGTGCCCCAGACCCACTCTCCTCTTCACTTACATCATCAATAGAACTATCAACTGTCAGCAATAATGCATCATGTACTTCTTCAGATACGATAATTGCGCTATCATTCTCTATATTTTTAGGATTCCTACAGTTATTCTTTATGTAGCCAGACTTACCACAATTCTAGCAGGTTGCCTACTAACCATAATTTGATTTTGATCTCCTTCTCTGACATCTCCCTCTGAAATCAATATTCAGTGTCGAACTCAAACCTGAGATCTCACCAGAATCTTTCTTGTGCACCTCCTCAGATAAAATCAAATCATGAATATCATCATATTTTAGTTTATATTTAGCTGTAGAACTGCTAAATGCCATCCTCGTGGCTTTCCAACTATTTGACAAAGATGCCAACAATATCAGTGCACGTATCTCATCATCAAAATCAATTTCAACAGATGACAATTGATTTGGGATAATATTAACATCATTCAGATGTTGAGCAGCAAAAACACATTCTGTCATCTTCAATTTGAATAACTTCTTCATCAAGTACACCATGTTATTCGTCGATGGTTTTTCATACATACCTGATAAGGCTGCCATGAGATATGCAGTCGTTCTTTCCTTGACAATGTTGTGTGCAAAGAAACTCGATAGGGTCAATCGAATGACCCCAAGAACTTGTCAATCCAAAAAATTTCATTCAGTCTCATCCATCCTTTTAGGTCTTTTTCCCAATAACAGAAGATGAAATTTCTTCCCATAGAGGTAGTCCTCTATCTTCATCCTCCAATAACCAAAATCTGTGGCATCAAATTTCTCAATCCCTGAAACCTTCATTTCATCTACAGTCATTGTCTTTCCTCTGATTCAAACATATCTCTGATACCAGTTGTTGTGGTATATATATATATTAGAATAAAAGAACGATCTTTGATGAAGAAGCAAAAAATAGAATGAGAAAATTCACACCAGAAAATAGTAAGCGCTTGAGGAATTTACACAGATCGATTGTCTCAACTTACAAGAGGAATCTCTCACTTTGTTACTCTCTCTTCTTCTCTCTCTGCACAGAGATACGCCGAAGAAGATAAACTTATAAGAGAAATAAACTCATTTTCTCTTATGCCACAAGCCAACAAAAAGAAGCCAAGGGAGAACATTCTTCTTCTTCTTCTTCTTTCTTCTTCCTTCTACCGCAAAGAACTACTGCTTACACTTCTCTTTGTCTATTCCGAGGAAGCCCAAAGAAAACACAAAAATGAGTGTGTCGTAAAACTAGTGGAGAGTTGTTGCAATGCCTTTTATCACGAGAGAGAGAGGGAGAACCCATCGGTTCGTGACTGAAGAGACAGGAGGCAAATCGAAGCTTCACTTCGTGAAACAAGAACAGGAGGAGGCAACTTTTCATGAACAGGAGGCAGGAGTAGGCTGGGGTCGCAACGTTTTGCGATCAGGAGCGGCAGCGGGAGTTGAGCTCACGATGGGAGTGTGAGCGGGAAGGCAGACCGGGCTTCAAACTCAACAATCAATAGTTCCACTTTAGGGAAAACAAATCAACGACCCCCATCAGAGGCAAGAATAAGAAAGAGTCCTAACTGGGGTACGAAAATAAACCAAAGCTAACATTTATCACTGAGCAACTATTGACCCGATAAATCCAAAATAATAAAATAAAAGAAACTCTCAATCTAATTACATATATGCAAATTTTACTAAGCATATTTATGCATTTTTCTCTTAAACAAAAGGAAAAAAAATAAACTAAGTGAAAGATGAAGCTAGCAAGGCTAACCAAATAACACACCAACCAACCAAAAATAATTTAGCCGACTTGCAACATAAATAAAAAATTGACTTGAAAACACTTCATTAGAGCAGATCAGAGATAAAGAGAATATGGAGCTAAGAGACACCAAAAGCAACGAAGTATAAATATTATGTTTTCATTTTTGACATTTAAACTTGCATTTTTATCGTAATTTCACCTGCAATAAGTAAGAAACTTGAGGGCAATTTATGTATATCTGGAAAATACTGATGATAGTAGAGATTAGTCATTCATCTCATTCGACTGACCACTTTAGCCAATCAACTGACAACATCACCGGATGGGTCCAACAATGAATAGGTTATAATGAAAACAATAAAATCTTATGAAGCATAATTACTTGTAACTCTCATGAGCATAATGACTTATAAATCTTATGAGCATAATGACTTGTAACTTTGAGGAGTATAACGACTTACAACCGTTGGGAGTGAGGATGTAATTTTCTAAATCTTCTATAATATATAAATTGGAAGATGTTTTTCTTTAGGAGGGAGGAAACCATATAGTGACTCTCTAACAATTTATGCATCACTCTCTCTTTCTTTTGTAATAACATCTTTTAATATATAAAATGGATCTATGAGCTCAAGGAACACCCCACTTTGCCTTGTTGGGGGCAATCACTACGTCCCTCCTTCTCTCTCTCTAATTCTTTTTCCTCTCCCTCAGCCTCATGCTCTATGTCATAGGCATGGCCAACATGACAAATTTGAATCAACCACAATGGTGAGGAGAGGGTGCATTCTGTGATTAACAATAAGAAAAGCAACACCGTGGAAGGAACTCTCCACAAAAATTCTTCTAACAAGCAGAAAATGACAAATGAGATTGATCAGCTTTGGTTTGCATTTCTTAAAAACATGATTTTTTTGTTATTTATCCTTAACATAATTTGACAGGATAGACAGCTCACATGTGTCGTTACATCAATAATAAATGATGCTTAGGCCTTACGAATGCTTAGGTTTTTACCTTTATTTGTTAGAAATTCATGTTTGAACTTTATGACACAAATTCCAAAAATACATAATATCTAAGATCTTTTAAATTCATGTTTTTTACAAATCTATAATAAAGTAACGCATACATATATTCATGTTGAAGAAATTTGATCTTGAAGAGATGGAGTTTCTCCCTCTAATCCCTTGAAACTTTTTGTATTTTCTGATGAAGGGGAATGTACGGGGTGTGTTAAGAAGAGAGAGGACCCATTCTCTAAATCATGCTCTATTTAACCACCATCCATCAAGGGAGTTGCAAAACAATAGGAGTTGTGATAATTTAATAAATTAATTGATTTTTTATTATTAAAATCAATGACATAAGTTAGTAACCCTTATTCATTTTAGAGATTACATGAGTTATAAAATTAATATCATAAGTTATCATAAGTTATGACATAAGTTATGAGTTAAGATAATTAATAACTTAAGTTATCATGAGTTACAAAAATAAATATCATAAGTTATCATAAGTTATGAGTTAAGAAAATTAATAACTTAAGATATCAAAATAAATATCAAAAGTCATCATAATTTATGACATAAGTTATGAGTTAAGAAACTAAATAACTTAAGTTATTAAAATAAATATCATAATTTTTCATAATTTATGACATAACTTATGAGTTAAGAAAATAAATAACTTAAGTTATCAAAATAAATCTCATAAGTTATTAAAATAAATGTGAGTCATAAAAAAATATAACATTCTCCCACTTGGCTCACTTAATTTTAAAATTACATAACATACTGCACAAAATGTAAGATAAATTCTTCTTTATATTGGTTAAATCATAAATTATTTAATAAATATGAAATTAATATGAGTCATGGCAGTTGTGCATCAATTTATCGACACAGTTTCTTCCATGTATCACAATATCAATTACATACGTAGCATAATGAGAATTAGCATCATGGCCCCATAATGTCTATTAAAAGAAAAATCTTGTTGAAAATCATGCAACATAAAGTGTACACTAATGATAAAAGCAAGATTTATAAATATCAGAAACAAGAAAAATTGCCAAAATACAAAGAGCATTAAACTAATAAAGGTTTTTGGTAATGTCCATTCTTACAAAATGTTTGTTAAATGTCTTCGGTGGCAACCCTTTCGTTAAAGGATCAGTAATCATGAGATTAGTGCTAATATGCTCAATTGACGCCCTATGTTTTTGAACTTCTTCCTTAATGGTAAGGTATTTTAATTCTATGTGTTTAGCACCTTTGGAATACTTGTCGTTTTTGGAAAAGAAGGCTGTTGTAGAGTTATCACAATAACTTTTTAGTGGCTTGGCAATACTGTTGACAATTCCAAGCCTTGATATAAAACTTCACAGCCATAAACTCTAAATTGTAGCTTCAAAGCAAGCCATAAATTTAGCTTCCATAGTGGAAGCAGCTTTGATAGTCTGCTTTGCACTTTTCCAAGAGATTGCTCCTTCAGCCAAAAGGAACAGATAACCCTAAACCCTATGAAAATGAAACTGGATTTTCATTGACTCTTACGTCAAACTCAGATTCATGTAGATAAACCACATAATCATCAAAAATAACATACCATTTTTGTCATTGAAACTTTCTAGGTACTACTTCTTGTGGTTCATCTAATGTAGGTTCATTAGTGACAGTTTCATTGTGGGGTATTTGATCATATATTTGTTGTTCTTATAAGTTGTCAAAGTGTTCAACAACTGTAAGAATAACAACTTGAGAAGAAATTTTGGGTAAAGAAACTTGAGCCCTAATTTCTTAAATCTTCACTTTATGTGGTTCTAAACTACCACTAACTTCATCAATTTTAATGAACTTGGCATTTCCAGCTTCAATAATTCTTGTACTATGGTTAAGACAATAAAATCTATACCCTTTAGATTTTTATGGATAACCAATGAAGAAACCACTGGTTGTTCTTGAGTCCAGTTTCTTTTCATGTGGATTATATAAGTTTATTTCCGTTGGGCAACCCCAAACATGCAGGTGCCTTAAACTAGGTTTCTTCTTATCTATAGTTCAAAAGGAGTCTTTAGAACTGCCTTAATAGGAATCCTGTTTAAAAAATATGCAGTGGACTTTAAAGCATGCATCCACAATGATGAGGGTAAACAAAAATTAGTCATCATGCTCCTAACCATTTCCATTAGAGTACGATTTTGCCTTTCTGTAACACCATTTTGTTGTGGTATTCCTGACATAGTGTATTGAGCACATATGTCATTAGCTTGAAGGATTTAGTAAATGGACATGGACATTTTCCAGATTCATTGTAATTTCCATAATATTCACTGCCTCTATTAAACATGATAATTTTCACTTTTTTTCTAATTGACTCTCAACCTCAGTTATATACACCTTTAAGGCATCTATAGCTTGAGATTTTTGATGTAATAAGTAGATGTACACATAATGTGAAAAATCATCAATAAAGGTGATAAAATATTTCTCTCTACCAAAAGATGGAACATCAAAAGGTCCACAAATATCAATGTGTATAATTTTAAGGAGTTGAGTGCTTCTTGTGGCGGCTCTCTTAAGTGGATGATTTGTGTTTTTTCTTTTAATATAATTCACACAGATGCTAATATCAGTAAAATCCAATTTATTAAGGATTTCATTCTTTATTAATCTTTTAATTTTTTTCTTTGGATATATGACCCAAACGTTTATGCCACAAATAAGCTAAACTTTCATTCATAAAACTACGTTTAGTACCAAAATTACGATGCAAAGTCATCAAATTCTCAGAGAAAAGGTTATCAAGTTTAAGCTTATATAGGCCAACACAAAGAATACCAAAACCTATGAGATGATTGTGTTTAAACAAACTCAAACAACCATTTCCAAATTTAAATCAGTATCCAATAGAATCAAGTTTAGATAATGAAATCAAATTACGAGAAACATAAGGGACATAAAGTGTTTTGAAAAAGGTCTAAATGATGTCCAGTATCTAAAATCAATCGATAGGTTCCAATAGCTTCAACTAACGCTTTTACTCGGTTTCCAATGAAGACAAACTTTTCATTTGTGTTTATGATTTGGGTTGTAAGGAACTCCTACATCTTATTAGAAACATGAGTAGTACAACGAGAATCAATCCACCATGTATTATAAGGAACTTCTATCAAATTTGATTCGAAACACACAGAAATACAAGGTTTAACTTTCTTTTCAAACGAGCTTTTGCGCTTTTGACACTCATTTTGACAGTGTCCAGGCTTTCTGCAAAAGTGACACTTAATTCTTGTATGTTCCTCTTTGTGAATTGGGGCAGATGACACATTAATCTTTAGTGGTCCTTGCTTGCCCTTTCCATTCTTCTTTCCAGATTTCCTTACAGCTCTTCTTTGGTGACCCATGAGATTAATGGAGTGATTTGCTCATTTCTTAAGCCTTACTTCTTCTTGAATGAGCATACATTGTTGTTCATTCACATTCTACTTATCTTTCATATTGTTATAGTTCATGTGAAATGGATCATACTCAGGAGGCAAGGAGCTAATGATAAATTGCACAAAGAAATTTTCATTCACTTCCATTCTCAGGTCTTAAGTCTCGTTGCTATGTTCATCGTTTGAACGACATGTTCATGCATAATACGAGAACCATCAAATTTCATGTTGGTTAATGTACTCAATAATGTCCTAGCAGGAGACTTATCATCATATTCAAACTGAGAACAACTCTAAAAAAATTTTATAAATTCCTTAGCACTTTCAGTGCTAGAAAATGTATACTTTATGTTGTTTGCTACAGTCATATGCATAAACATTAAGCTTAATCTAATTGATTTATCCCATGCTTTATAGAAAGATATTTGCTCAGCACTACTAGAATCAGTAAGAGGAAATGGGTTCTAAATCATGATCCAGAACTCCAAGGTGAAACTGAACTTGCTCACGCCATTCAAAGAAATTAAGTCCATTAAGAGTTTGAACAAATGTATCTTGCGAATGAAGAGAAACATGAGTAGTTACTGTAAATAAATAAAACGTGCTCGTACAATAATGCTTCGAACATTAAACTTACATAGATATTCATATAAAATTAGATTAAAATAATAATCATAATACTAATAGCGTATTGAAATCTCCTTTGGGTGATATAACAATACACGATAATAAACATAATTGATGCTTGACTTAAATTTAATATAATTGGTAATTGTTTATATTCAAGTTAGACATGTCTATTATCTTTTGATATACAAACATATCTTATCTAAGTATATAAATAGACTACAATTTTATTCAAAGATTATAAAACAAATGATCAACCTTTGGACGATGTAAAAATATTTTATAATCAATGAATTTTAATATTTTCATAATGAAATGTTAAATTATTTGATAACAAGCATCACATACTCGTGAGTAATTGATTTTATTTAATTTAATGTCTATTAAACTTATTAATTTGGTCACTTTGGTGACTAATAAATTAAACATACCATAGACATTAAATAAATAATAATTTCAATCACATCAATTTACTTTAGTTTTATTGATCTAATTCAAGATCTAATTCACAACAGAAATTTATTACAATTAACATAAATAAAACTATATAAAAATCATAAATTTAATAATCAGGCTCTGATACAATATGTTAGAAATTCATGTTGAACTTTATGACACAATTTCCAAAAATACATAATAGCCAAGATTTTTTAAATTCATGATTTTTACATATCTATAATAAAGTAACACATACCTATATTCATGATGATGAAATTTGATCTTGAAAAGGTGGAGTTTCTCAATTGAAACTTTCTGATAAAGGTGAATGTACGGGGTGTGTTAGGAAGAGAGATGACTCATTCTCTAAATCATGCTCTATTTAACCACCATCCATCAAGGAGGCTACAAACCAATAGGATTTATGATAATTTAATAAATTAATTAATTTTTTATTATTAAAATCATTAACATAATTAGTAACTCTTATTCATTTTAGGGATTACATGAGTTATTAAATTAATATCATAGGTTATCATAAGTTATGACATAAGTTATGAGTTAAGATAATTAATAATTTAAGTTATCATGAGTTATAAAAATAAATATCATAAGTTATCATAAGTTATGACATAAGTTTTGAGTTAAGAAAATTAATAATTTAAGTTATCAAAATAAATATCATAAGTTGTCATAATTTATGACATAAGTTATGAGTTAAGAAAATAATTAACTTAAGTTATTAAAATAAATCTCGAAAGTTATTAAAACAAATGTGAGCTAAAAAAAAATATATAACATACTTATCACAAAAGAATCCATTTTCCATGAAAACCTTAATTATTTTCATAATTCCTGCCATTAATTCTTAACATTAGCGTAGTTGAGGCCGGCTCGATCTCTCGAACTTACCCACTAATTTTATGAGATTCGAATTTAGTTTCCTCGAGTAATGAGCACTAGATAATGACCAGCAAATGCTAGAATATTTGTTTTTCATTTAACGATTTATTTGAAGCAGTAATAGGTATTGCATGTAACATAATAAGTTCTTTTAAGAAATAAAATTAATAATGTAAAATTTTTCTCTTTAAAAAAAAACTGACATTATTTTTCTTATGAATATATATATAAAAAAAGAATTAGGACATATCATTGTTAGTCTTGTCAATTGAAGCTCAAACGACAGGTTACAGACCACCGGGGCTAGAGAAAGACCGGGTGAAAGTTGTTGTCGGCATGCAAAAACTGCTAGACAAATTCCAGTGAAGAAGTATTTCAATCAGTCAAACGACATCTAAAAAGGCATGAACAAAATATTATCGGTCAAAAGTTCATACGGGTATGCATAAACTTCTGGCCAAATTCCAGCAGGCCAGAAAACATTATAGTCAATTGGTCGACATCCAAAACTAAATGTTGCAAATCCTGCCAGCTGAAAGGCCATATCTCATGCAAATCACTGTGCCGGCCGCCACTTTCGCCGATCGCACCGGCTAAATTTCATTGGTCGTGACTCATCTACGAAACAGCTCACCTACAAGTCACCCGCCAAAAGAGACGGAATCAAAGGAGACAAATGTGATAGTGGAGCTGGAACAATGATGAGCCTGAAGAGCCTTCTCTATTTAGCAGTTTTGCAGGGTGTTACGGAGGCGCATGCAAGGATCTTTGGACATGTATTGAACTGTCACATCTCTTTCACCGAAAAGTAAATCCTCTTGGCTAAACCCAAATTCTAGCCGTCCAAATGCTAACCAGGAAAAAAATTCTGGCTTATCAAAAAATTCTGGCTAACCAAAAAAATCTATGTTACAATCTTGCTATTGTTGTATTTAAAGGGAACCCAAATGGGTTGATGAAAATTAGAAGGGCACGTTTGAACCGAACTATTCAAGTCTCAGTACACCTACCAACTTGATAGGCATCTGACCGATTATAATGAACGTTCGACTGTTAGCCTCAGTAGCTAACCACTTGTTTCTCATCGAGCATGTGCCTCTAGCCGACTCTATGTCCCCGATCAACCATCTTAAAATCAAAAAAGATTTACGTGCATACCATTATATTCTTATGTTATGTATTGGCATAAATATCACTCAAATCATTTGTGCTTCCTTCTGAACAATGCCTTGACTACCTCCAGTTGATCGTTTGCTTTCGGCCCACCACCTACCTCCGACAAGCTGTATGCTTGCAGCTAGTCATCACAATATACCCATACAATCCAATTAGCTTGAAAGGATATTTTATCTTTTTTTCTGAAACTTCTTCTTTAAGTTCTTCTGATTATGTTTTCCTAGGTTTGACAGAGTTTCAAGAAACTTAAAAATTCAAAAGTATCTACATGAAAGTCGAGATTCAGGAAATTCAAACTGATCTAGTAAAAAGAGACTCCTCTCCGGGATGAGCAAATCAAAGACTCTCCTCCGGGGTGAGCAAATCAAAGAGTCCTCTCCATGGCAAGCAATGAAAAGACTATCCTCAAGAGCAAGCGAATGAAAGACTCCCTTCCGAGGCAAACAAATGAAGGACTTCTATCTGAGTCGAGCAAATCAAAGGCTCCCCTCTAGGGTGAACAAATTAACAACTTCCCTCCATGACGAGCAAATGAAAGACTCTTCTCTAAGATGATAAAATGAAAGACTCCAAAGTGTGGCGAGTTAATCATAGGAACAATTTCTTTTCTTAGCAAGAAAATCAACAGCCCCTATCTTGGGCAAGGACTAGAAGGACTCCCCACTGAGGTGAGCAAAACAACCGACTCTAACATTCATCCCTTAGCAATTATCGGCCCAATAGAGGTAAAATGTTAAATTGAAGAAAACTCTCACTCAACTTTCATATGTGAGCACTTTACAAAACGTTTTTATGTGTTTTTTTTTTTAAGGAACAAAATAACTAAGTGGCAGGTGAAGCCAATAAGATTGACCAAAGGTCACCTCGACTAGACAAATGTCAAATAGCAGACCGACAGCACAAATAAAAAATTGACATAAAAAAACATTAAGAGAACACTTTGGGGTAGGAGAAAACAAGACGCTAAAAGACACTGAAATAAAGAGAGTATAAATATTATATTTTCATTTTTTGACTATTAAATTATCTCATTCTTATCATAGTTTCTCATTCAAGAAGTAAGAGTCTTGGGGGGGTGGCTTTTTGTATATCCGGAAAAATTTTGACGATAGCAGAGATCGGTCGGTCTTCTTGTTTTTTGGCAACTTTAGTTGACCAACTGGCTTCATCGTTGGATGGATCTAGCAATGAAAAGGTGCCAATGAAAACCTATAACCTCTGTGAGGCATAATGCCTGGTAACTCCCAAGAGCCTAATGACTTGTAACTCACGGGAGCGTAATGACTTGTGACTCCCAAGAGAGTAATGCCAATAGCAGAGATCGATCAATCTTATTGTTCGTTTGGCCACTTTAGTTGACCAATTGGCTACATCGTTGGATAGATCTAGGAATGAAAAGGTGCCAATGAAAACCTATAACTGTTGCAAAGCATTGTGCTTTATAACTCCCAAGGGCATAATGACTTGTAACTCCTAAGAGCATAATGACTTGTGATGCCCAAGAGCGTAATGACTTTTAACCCTTAAAGGTGATGACATAATTTTCTAGAACCTCCTATGATCTATAAATAGGAGGAACTTGTTCATGCGGAGGGAAGCAGCCATTTAGGGGCTCTTTAGCCATTTAGGGAAGCAGCCATTTTCTAGAACCTCGTATGATCTATAACTCCCTCTTTTTTGTAACATCTTACACTACCAAGAGCCAGAGGAACAGTGCCACTTTGCCTTGCTGGGGGTAATTTCTATGTCACTCCTCTCGCTCTCTAATTTTTTTCCTCTTCTTTGGTTCCAAGCTCTGTGCCTTGTGCATGATCAACATGACAATTTTGGATCAAACACTAAGGAATAAATAATATTATTCTGAATGAATAGTTATTCATGGACCTTCTTAATCCAAATTTCCCTTCGAATAATTCTTAAACTGTAATAATTTTACGAACATAAAAATTAATTAACAGTTTCTTTAAATAAAAAAGATAAAATAAAATAGAAACAACAAAATCTTACCAATGCAAGTTTGTTAACTATTAGCTACGCATGAATGTGGAGCTCCATTCAAGCCAATCAAGGCTTTAAGAACCATGTCATGGTTCCTTAGTCATGTATAGAATTATGGAGTCCATGACCCACCAACCATAGCAATCCCTCGAAGGCCTTATGTTGGATATAAGAGAGCTCCACTTTCGTATTTTGCTACTCTGAACAGATGTAATTATAATATAGCACAGTCTTTTAAATTGGCCAGCATGAATGTCGACTTCTTTAAAGCCTAACAAGAACTATAGTTCCGTTCTCATCATTGATCCACTAATTTCAACATGCATGAACTTTGAACATATATGGTATACATACATACATACATACATACATATATATTAATATACGTATACATACATATATATATATATATGTATATATANCAATTTAATTTTTTAAGTAGTGGGGCCCACTATTCCAGGTGTCATCTTTCCATTGGACACCGCACGCATAGTCCGCACAGAATAAGAACTCCATATTTAGAGGCCTCTAACCAAGCAAGAAAGTTTTGTTGGTTATTAATTTTCCGGGCAAGCTTGCCTTCTTTTTTCTAAAATTATTACAATAAATTTTGTAATTTTTAACTTTGTTGCTTAACTTCTTGCATTCATAAAAAGATTATTTGCATTTAAATTGGAAATGAAGTATGGTTCAAAAAAACAAAGGCGAAGGATGTCAGAACTATAGATAAGACAAATAGTTAGACCTCACGCATTAGTAAATTAAGTTCCTAATAGAAGTGTCTGTAAAACAATGAAGTTGGTTGGCCTATATATATACACCATCACATGAAAATCCGTCATCAAATGCGCATACCTATTATAGATACAACGGTTTAAAACATGTTTTGCATTTAACGATGTAAAAAAGTGGACCCATTCTCTGAACAAAATTTTACCACCTAGTTGATACCAATAAATACAAATACCAAAAGTGAGCAATGGAACGAATGCACCTACGAATATCATGTGAGAATTAAATTGTTCAATTTCATGGCTTCAGGAAATATGCAGCTTATTTTTTTCCATCCTGTGCTGAGGGGGTGTTTGATTTCTAAATAAAGGAATGCTATGTAAGGAAATAAGAGTAAAATTAGTATATTTTATTTAAAATATTTTAGAATTGTTTGAGTTGCCAAATAAAAAAATGTGCAGCACTTTACAATTTCTCATTTGGTTTGGTTTAGAGAAACAAATTCAATGAGAGAAAAGCACATTAGCAAGACCGGCAGCTGGCGGTCGGAGATGGCTGCAAGTCAGGTAAATGCATCGGCAAGCAGTCGAGGTCAATGATAGAGTGAGTGCAAAGGATAGCAGCTGGCAACAGTGCAAAGGATGGGCAATGAGCAACAGTAAGCAGCAGCAGGCAGCATCGGCAGAGCAGTCTGACAACAATGATAGAATACACTTTACACAAAGTTGTGTAATTAGATTTCGCTGAACTTAGTATTTAGAATTTTTTCAAATCCAACGAATTCCAGACACATTAAAATTTAAACTTAAAAAATAAATTTTAAATGCATTTATTTTTCTTCTTACGAAAGGCTTGAATTTTCAAAACTCCTATAAAGAAATGCAATGCACTCCTTTTGTCATTAGCCAAACGCTACTAAAAAATAACTTCATAAACCAACCAAGATCTTCACCCATGGCAACCAACAGGGTATCATTTAAGGTTTCCCAAGTGTATGCATTCTAATTAAATCAGAAGCGACCGAATAGAAAGAAAAAGAATCAAGTTTAGACATATGGGAACTGAAAAGTTTAAATTCAACAGCACAATATAAACATGCAAACACGCTCTCGAGTTTATTTCAAAAAGTTAGCACAAAAACAAGACAACACTCACAAAGTTTGTTTTAACTCTTAAACAACGATGTTCCATCTGATTTTCATAGTCTCTTCAGAATTCANTAAGACAACACTCACAAAGTTTGTTTTAACTCTTAAACAACGATGTTCCATCTGATTTTCATAGTCTCTTCAAAATTCAACTTACTTTTAAAGTTAATGGTTGTCCTTTACTTCTTAGTCCTTTTGGGAGCCGACTCTGCAGGTTGAGGTGGTGGTGCTGCTGTAGCAGGTGCTTTTGCTTTCTCTCCAGGGCCCTGAGCAAGTCTTTCCTCCCTTCTAGCAATCTTCCTCTCCCTGCTTGCTTTGCTCTTTGCCCTCTTAGCCTCAAATTGGTCCGATAAAGTCTTTTCTCTTGCCTTTTCGGCCTTAGATTTGTGAATACTCTCCATCAAGACTCTCTTGTTTTTAAATACATTACTGTTGGCGATATTTCGGGTTGGTTTGTGGGGTTGCCCGTAAGAAGCTGTCGGTCGCTGGAATCGAAATCCTGTCGCCCGCTCCGGAAGGACATTGAAGTATGAAATCAAACTGACCCCAAATTTTTCATAGTTTAAAATGAAAGAGCACTGTACATCAAATCCTATATCTATCCCGAAGGATAAACACAAGAATTGAGGATGAGGCTCGATCAAATAAATTAAGGAAAGTATGACATCCATTTGGTCTGCGAAACCTTTGTATTTGTCGACAAGTTCCCCTATTTAATATAAAGGATTAAACAGGGTTTATATTAAGCTGGGTTCGGACATGCTTCCTATAAGGGCAAGCCCTTATAGATAATTACATCTTAAATGACCAAAGTCACTTAAGAAGACTCTCGATAAAAAT
>JXCR01103403.1:51314-86394 GCA_002079205.1 Phalaenopsis hybrid cultivar | reverse complement strand
ATATATATATATATATATATATATATATATATATATATATATATATATATATATATATATATATATATATATATATATATATAAGGTGAATTTGGTATCAATTCCAAGCTCAATTTGGCTCAATTTCACAAACAACTCAATTCCAAAAAAATTTCAGATTTTGTTTTTCTTCAACAATCTGTTGTGTATCACACCACGTCAACCTATAATTAACACATATACTCATAATTAAATAATTTTATAACACATAATTTCACAAAGAGCACAAAAATTGGTCAAACCCCCAATTTTGGCTACTTGACATAATCTCACCAAATTGAACTCCTAGCCTACTCAATTTGCTACAATTTGTGTTGAAAACTCTTCATAACAATCACACACATCAAACTTGACTTTCAATTGGCCTTGGTGAAGCCTCAATTTCATTTAATTTTGATCTAAGTTCAAAATCTCCCTCAAAATTCCACCAAATTGATTATCTTAGCCCCAAAATTGGCACCCAATTTATGTTGAAAACTCTTCATGACATTCCTATTGACCATTTTCAACATAAAATTTGGACTTAGCCCAAGCCTAGCCCAATCTAGACCCAAGTCTTGCTCAACATTCCCAAAGTGACCAAAATTCTAAAATCATTCAAATTAAATCCCCAATTGAACTCAAAATCATTTCATTCCTTCACCAAAAATCTTCATTACAATCATCTACACAATGTTGATCAATCATCTGGGCTAATTGACATGGCAAACCTAACCTAAACCCAACATCAAGCCCTTTTGACCCACATGAACCCATGCATCGAAATTGGCCTAGCCACCTTAAAGCCAGCAACTTTATGACTCCACAGCCACTAAGCTCCTTCTAAGGACCAGGCTAAACCACCCTAAGTCCACCAAAGCATGCTATGGACCAATGGATCCCCAAATTAAGGGATTCATTCCCTTTTTTAGGCCTTAAGCACAAAATCTCCTCCATCATTGATTGTCATAGAGAGTTAACCATCATTAGCCACCCCTGATCTTCCAGAGCCAAGAGGATACCACTCCCAGACCGGCCAGCCACTTTGGTGGCCAGAAAATGGCCAAACGGAGAGCCACCACCCTTGAATCAAACTCAATCTTAACCCTAGGGGCCAGCTCACCAAAATCAAACCTTATTACTTTTTAGCTCACCACCTAGGCAGACATTTGTACCCATTACCAGGCCCTGAGCTCCCCTTTCTGTCCATGGCTATAAAATGGCTCATTCACGACCAAGAGAGAGGTGTTGAAATTTTCTCAAGGACCCCCCTCTAAATTGCTCCCATAGCCTCTTTGAGACCTCCTCAGTGCATCCCAACCACTTCCTTGTTCTAATTTTCCTTGTTGGAGTTCAATTTTTTAGCTCAAATCCTTGTCGAAGAAAGGATAGAACTCTCCACACCTCCACAGTGCACAAAAATAAAATTAAACTCACCCAAACCTTCACCACATTGAAAGAAGACAAAATCCCACCAAAACCCCTCATAGAGAGCCTCTACACTAGACTTTGACCAACACCCAAATTCAGCCTTGATCGAATTTGGATCTAGACCTTTCACCACAACCTGAGGCTCAATCCCTAGCCTTCTTGGACCTCCACGAATGTGCTGAGCACCTCTGATTGAAGCTTCCCTTCTCAGAGCAAAGGTATTGAACTCCCCTCTTCTCGAGCCTATTTTCATTTTCCATTTGATTGGAGTTGATTTAATAGCATGTTTACCGTATGGATGTGTTTGTCTCACTTAGATGAGTCCATACAATCAAACCTGAAGAGATTTGGTTGAGTCTAAAGGGAGATCTTAAGGTTTTAGTGTGACGGTTCTCGAGTTAGCCTATTTGGGGATGATGACCCACAACCATTGGATCGCGCGTGTATCAAATGGAGGGATCTGATTGCGCCGGATTGGAGCGTGGCCCATAAAGCATGGGCTGACTCAGATGGTGGTACCAAACCAGAATACACCTCGTGGAGCTTCAGATACACCGAGGATGATGCAGCGCCACGTGTTTAAGTAGAAAAATAGGGATTTAAATAATTCAGAAAATAATCCTTAACTTCAAAAATTCATATCTTGGTGTAGAAAAATCACAAAAATAAAATAAAAATATCATAGTGCTCAGTGAATAGAGGAGAACAATATAGAAATTGTTTGAAGTTTATGTAATGAAAATTTTATTTTTAATTAATTAAATACTGATATGAGTATTTTTCCATGCATGTAGATATTTCACCATGGCTTGATATTTTGGCATGTTGTTGCCTCTGTCATAGAAGATATTCTCTGGTTTTTCTAAATTCAGAGAACACCTCTAGACAGAGATCCATATTTTTCAAGTTTTTTCCTATTATTTGCATAAATTAATCATAATAATTTGCATATTGCTTATAAAAATCCAAGGAACTTTTGGAAGGTTTATTGTGACCAGAGAACTCTTTGAAAAATTTTTCATGAGCTAAGTCATTAAGAACACACCTAATTTGCACAAAACCTTAAAATAAAATGACTTAATTTGGAAAAAATAAATATCTAAATGACTTGATTTTGATTCTACAATATGATTTAAAGTTTAGAGAACTCCCCATAAAATTTTCAAAATATTTGGAGCTCATTTGATAACTTAACTTGATTTCCTAAGTTAAAAGGCATTTTTGACACTAAAAGGATTTTTAATAATTAAAAAATAACTCCAAAAATTATAAAAATTAGTTTTGGGAGCTCTCTATGATTAGAGGAATTTTTTAAAAATAAAATTGTAAATAAAATAAAAACTTTATTTTTAAGCCTATTTTAAATATTTAAGAAATTAAAAATTAATAAAAATCACAAATTAAAAAATTCATGAATAATTGGAATATTTTTCCTAATTTTCTATGTGAAGATATTGAATTTTAAAGCCTAAAATAATTTTTAAAAGCTAAAAAATGAATTTTTCTTAATCTTTCACTTAAAAAAATTCTAATAATTTAAAGAAAGATTAGAAAATTGTAAAATTTATTTCTCTGGGTTCCTTGACCTCAGAAAGATTTAATAAAAATATAAAACTTAATTTTCCACATTAAAACTATTTTGTAATAAATTAATGCTCTAGAACTTAAAATAATTTTAATAATTCAAATATAACTCAAAAAATCATGAAATTTGGCCCAAGTGTTTCTATGGTCTAATTCTACCTCGAGTAAAATTTCAATGGATTAGACTTTTCCTTGGTCAAGTTGTTGAATTTTCCTTGACAAATCCTATTTTTGAATGAAAATAAATATATAAATTAAATTGAAATTCGAAAAATCACATTTTCTCCTCTCATGTCTTAATTGACGCATGAGTAAGGTGGGATGAAAATTATAAAGTCATTTGAATTAAATTTGATGAATCATGAAGCGATAGAGCCTTAGGGGAAAAAGTGTAATTTTGAAAATTTAGCCTTAATTAACACTTAGGCTTAATTCAAAAAATGGAAATGGACAACCTATGGGATGATTCAAACATAAGGGATTAATTGGTAGAAACTAATCTCACTTTTTCCAATTACAGGAAAAATTTGAAATTTCCTAGATTATTAAAATTTGGAAGTCTACCAAATTGAAAGATCCTAGACTTAGGAGTATAGTTTTGGGTGTTAATAACTCACTAATTTAATACCCTTATCTGGTGTTCAGGTGACATTCAAATGTTTTCATGATGAATTATTGTCATTTAAAATTTAATCTCTTTCAAAAGAACTAAGACATCCATTAGGATCTTAAGGGCTTAGTGGTGACTCAAGCTAAATCAAATTTGGTTAAATGATATTTAGAAAAGTGAATAAAAATTAAACACATTTGAAACACAGCAAGCCCAAGTTAAAACCAAAATTGGCTAAGTGTCTTAATAACACTAACTTGCCCCTTTAAGAGTCTTCGCCTGCATAATTCTTAAATTGAATGATAAATGATAATCACCCTACTTATAAGGTAATTGAAACATCATTGTTCTTTGAATGCTAGAAATATTAAATGGATGGATTATTAAGCAACATAATAAGTTTAAATGAGCTTGAGACTTTTCACCAGGCGGTGAGGGGAAAGCATGGACCTGCCTTTTTCTCCTGACCTGTTGGATACCTCAGAGGTCTGCTAAACTTGATATGTTTTACTTAATAAAATCATCTTTAATCGAACCAATAAGGACTCAACAAGATATAATCTAGGAACCTTATTTTTCCCGCTTTACATAAAATGCTCTTACATGCATTTTGAGTTTCAGTTGGAGATGACGGGAAGACCATCCAGGTACACTTTTATTGTGATTTATTTACCTACATTTTTGGTTTCCCGTACTTTTTTAGTACGTTACTGTACTTACTCACCTACATGTATAACCAAAATACGATTGCATGCTAAACAACGATGTCACCCTACCTGAAAACCAAAACTGCTAGGATAGCCANGTCGCTCTAATCAACTTTAATATGCCCTCTATAAAATTTAAAGAACTTCAACCATAAGGCCACCTGATTTGACTTAAACTTGTCACGACAGGAGCATGGAGCTAGCTTGGTGGGCAGCACAGCCATCTTCAACAGTAAAACCTATCTTCCCCAGGTAAACCAATCTTCCTTCCTTAGACTTAAACAACAAAGCCATAGGACTTCATCTTCCCCAGCTAACCCAATCTTTCTTCCTTAGACTTAAACAACAAAGCCATAGGACTTTGATAGCTAAACCAATCTTCCTTCCTTAAACTTAAGCAACAAAGCCATAGGACTTTGAGGTTGTTTTTATTGCAACGTAAATCCTCACCTTATCTTTAGGCCTTTGTATAGCCCTGCTATACAATATAAGCCCTAAAACGTAAATCCTCACCTTATCTTTAGGCCTTTGCATAGCCCTGCTATACAATATAAGCCCTAAACGTAAATCCTCACCTTATCTTTAGGCCTTTGCATAGCCCTGCTATACAATATAAGCCCTAACACATAAATCCTCACCTTATCTTTAGGCCTTTGTATAGCCCTGCTATACAATATAAGCCCTAACTCATAAATCCTCACCTTATCTTTAGGCCTTTGTATAGCCCTGTTATATAATATAAGCCCTAACTCATTCTTTAGACTTAAACAACAAAGCCATAAGACTTCGAGGTTGCTTGCTTATGCAACGTAAATCACCTTATCTTTAGGCCTTTGCATAGCCCTACTATACAATATAAGCCCTAACTCGTCTTAGGACTTATCTTTAGGCCTTTGTATAGCCCTGCTATATAATATAAGCCCTAACTCATCTTAGGATTTCGAGATTTTATCTTTAGGCCTTTGCATAGCCCTGCTATACAATATAAGCCCTAACTCGTCTTAGGATTCTTAGGCCTTTGCATAGCCCTGCTATACAATATAAGCCCTAACTCGTCTTAGGACTCCAAGGTTGTCGCATAGCCCTGCTATACAATATAAGCCCTAACTCGTCTTAGGATTCCGAGGTTGTCGTTTGTTAATAGCCCTGCTATACAATATAAGCCCTAACTCGTCTTAGGATTCCGAGGTTATCGTTTGTCATGACCTAAATCCTCACATCTTCCTATACAATATAAGCCCTAACTCGTCTTAGGATTCTGAGGTTGTCATTTGTCACAACCTAACTTCGAGGTTTCTTGCTTATGCAATGTAAATCCTCACATCATCTTTAGGCCTTTGTATAGCTCTATACAATATAAGCCCTAACTCGTCTTAGGATTCCGAGGTTGTCGTTTGTCATGACCTAAATCATACAATATAAGCCCTAACTCATCTTAGGACTCCGAGGTTGTCGTTTGTCACGACCTAAATCTTCACATCTTCCAGGCTATTTGTGTGATCATTTCATACGAATGTAAGACTAACTAATAAAATTGGCAGGATGAAACACCTAAATATTTCTCCTCAAAATTGAAGCCAAACATTATGATAGCTAATAAAATTGGTAGGATGAAACACCTAAATATTTCTCCTCAAAACTGAAGCCAAACATTAGAATAAATTGGCAGGATGAAACACCCAAATATTTCTCCTCAAAACTGAAGCCAAACATTAGGATAGCATGGGAAGTCACTGAGGTTCTCCTCTGGATCTATGACATCCCCTAGTTCTTCTTCCTTTAGATTCTACAATAAATGTTCCAAATTTGAACCAATCCCCCTTCACACCTCTACATCCGATTTCGTTGAAGGGTCCCATNACTCAAAATTTAATCACAAACATCACAAAACAATAATTGCAACTAAATTAAGACATCTCTATCGGATGATCGAGAAACCTCGGAGGAGGTAACCTACAGTTGCTAAAAAGGCTTCCCATGGTCTAAATGAAAGTATGGAACTAATTAAGTTGATTTTAGTAAATTAATTTGGACTAAGTGAATTCAATAAAAATTAGTGGTACCGGAACGAGGGAACCGTAGGATCCTAACCGTAGTCGCTCTAATCAACTTTAACATGCCCCTATATATTCTTAAAGAACTATAACCATAGGGACATTTGATTTTACATCATAAATTGACACACTAAAAAACTTAAAACTTGTCACGACGAGGAGCTTGGAGCTAGCACGGTGGGCAGCACGGCCATCTTCAACAACAAAACATGTTTTCCCCAGCTAAACCAATTTCCTTCCTTAGAATTAAGTAACTAAGCCATAGGGTTTCGAGGTTGTCTGCTTATGCAACATAAATCATCACCTCATCTCTAGGCCTTTGAACAGCTCTATTGTACAATATAATCCCTAACTCGTCTTAGGATTCAAAATCTGCCGTTCTTCATGATCTAAATCCTCACATCTTCCATGTTATTTGTATGATCGTTTCACATAAATGTAAGCCTTAAACTAATAGAATTGGCAAGATGAAACACTCAAATAAATTTCTCCTTAAAACTGAAACCAAACAATAGGATAGATTGGGAATTCGCAGAGGTTCTCCTCCGGATCTATAACATTCCGTAGTTCTTCCTCCTTTGGATTCTATAATAAAATGTTCCAAATTTGAGCTATTCTCATTTCACATCTCTTTGTCTGATTTCATTGAAAAGTCCTATCCTTTTGAACTCCTTGAAGATAATATTCCCTAANGGAAATAATTTCATGGGTCAAGTCATTTAAAATGCACTTAAATTTTCCAAATACTAAATCTCTAAGACAATTGATTTTGGAAAATATAAACATTTAAATGACTTAATTTTTTATCTCCATTGTAATTTATAATCCAGAGAACTCAGCATAAAAGATTCAAAATATTTTGAGTCCATTTAATAAGTTAAATTGATTTTCAAAGATAAATATCCTCTTATGACATTTAAATGATTTTTAAAAATCAAAATATAACTCAAAAAATTATGAAATTTAGTTTTTTAAAATATTTTGAGTTCATTTAATAACTTAAATTGATTTTTAAAGATAAATACCACTCTTTGCAAAAAATCAAAATATAACTCAAAAAATTATGAAACTTTACCACTCTTGGCACTTAAATGATTTTCTAAAAATCAAAATATAACTCAAAAAATTATGAAACTTAAGGCACTTAAATGATTTTTTAAAAATCAAAATATAACTCAAAAAATTATGAAACTTAGTTTTTTCTCTGTGATCAGGGATATTTTATAAAAATAAAATAATATTTAAAATAAAAACTTAATTTTTTGCCTATTATAAATATTTAAAATAATTAAAAATTCATAAAAATCACAAAAATAATAAAACTCATGAAAATGTTCTAAATTGCTTTCTAATTACTTAGGAACAATTAGAATATTTTTCCTGAGTTTCTAAATAAAGATATTTATTTTCAAATCTTAAAAATAATTTTTACAAGGCTAAAAATGAGTTTTCACTAAAATAATTCCAATAAATCAAAGAAAAATTAGAAAAATATGAACTTTCTCCTCTGAGTTCTCTGACCTTAGAGAGATTTTCTAAAAATATAAAACTTAATTTTCACTACCTAAAATATATTATTTTTATTAAATAGCCCAGAACTTAAAATAATTCTAATAAATCACAGAGAATTCAAAAAATTATAAAATTTGATCCAAAGGTTTTTTGGGTCTAGGTTTACCTCCAGTAAAAATTTCAAGGGATTATAGTAAACCTTCGCCAAGTTAATAATTTTCTTTAAAAAATCCTATTTTTGCACCAAAATAATTATAAAAATTAAATTAAATTTTGAAAAATCACATTTTCTTCTCTGATATCTCAATTAACCCATGATATAAGTAGGATAAAAATTTCAAAGTCATTTAAATTTACTTTGTAAAATTTATGAAGTATTAAAGAGCCTTAGGGGCAAATGTGTAATTTTGGAAATTTTGCCTTAATTAACATTTAGGATTAATTCAAGGCTTAGGGGCAAATGTGTAATTTTGGAAATCTTGCCTTAATTAACATTTAGGCTTAAGTCAAAGAGTAGGGGCAATATTAATTTTGGAAACCTTGCCTTAATTAACATTTAGGCCTAATTCAAAGGAGGGAAAATGGGTATTCTGTGAGCTTAATCAACTTATTTGATGCNAAAAAATATGGGGTCAGTTTGATTTCATACTTCAACATCCTTCTGAAGCGGGCGACGGGATTTTGATTCCGATGACCGACAACTTCTTACGGGCAAATCCCCACAAACCAACCCGAAATAACGCTGACAGCTTCTGGCAGCTCCGCTGGGGACAAGCTTTTCTCTCCATACAAATCAAAAAAAATATTATCTTCACACATTAGTAATATGTCCATGTCCCTCTTGGACCAAATTACCCTTCTTCGTACAAATCAAGAAATATTATCTCCACACATCGGTAATATGTCCATGTCCCTCTTGGACTAAAATACCCTTCTTCCATAGCATACGTTACCCCATTTCTATCTGGGAAAAGTACAACTAACTCCTTGGACTTCAGGACTAGCTGTTCAACCATCTTTAAACAGAGGGGTTCAGAAGGCCACTAAGGACTCTTTAAATTTTCATCTGGGGTCGGACCCCCAATAGGTGTGTCGGTGGACTAATTCTATCTGGCATTTTTTTTTGCCTTGAATTGGGTCCCGCACCGGGTCCTAAAATTTTTCACAACTCCCTTCCACATTGAGTTTGCTACTTTGCAAATTGAACCAAATCGTGTTGTGTCACGCGCACTTCAAAATATTAATCAATTTTACACCCTTTTAAATAAAGATGTTAAAATTACCTATAAATTAAGACCCGCCCGGTCTACAGACTAACCTCTACTTTCAGTGCTTGCACTAAGGATTACGAGGTTTTTGGCCATATAGCTAACCCTAAGACTTTCAGTTTTAAAGCCCACTGCGATGGCTTACCCAACGCTGACCTTTTCTTGCAACCTACCGACGGACTGCAACGCCCATAACGTTGCTCCCCCCATCAAGTTTGGAGCCGGATTTGAAGACCTCGAGGTTATCCTTGGGAAAGTCCTGTTCGTGGTAAAGAAGATCGCTGCCCCGGAAGTTCAAGAGTCGCCTGTTGAATTCAATTTGAACTGCCTTCAAGACTTCCCTGCCGGCAAGAAGGTTAAAGCTGCTGCCGTCGCGACACCCGCTAAACCTGCTATCCCCGCTGCTGCTAAGGAGAAGGAAGTGATTATTGTCGAAGATTCAGGTGAAGGATTAACTGTTCCGCCACCCGTGTTTGAAATCAGGTCGAGCTCAAGGACTGTATCACTGACCCAAACTCAAAGGAGGAACCGCAATAGGAGAATTTGGAGGGCCATCAAAGTCCAGACTTCTGAAAACACACCTGATGAGGAGGAGCCTCATCAAGTTGAAGAGGTATTAAGAGAAATTTACCCACTTTTGCGTGGAAGTAGATTCCATCCTCTGACAGATACTGATAGATATGAGAGTATCCAGAAGATTGCTGTTGCATTCCCATCACCTCATGGACATGGTGAGGAGGGAAAGAAATTCAGCCCCATCACCCGAGTTAGTGCAGTCTTCAGAAGGATTTCTATTAAAGAAGGATGTTCTGTTAGTGAATTACTTAAACGAGTGGGACATGCAATTTCCCCTCATATGAAAAATGAAATTTTGAAGGATATTAAGTCCGTTAGAAAATCTCGCAGGTCGACTATAGAGTCACCTACCCGTGTTCCCGTCTGTCTCCGTTTGGGAAATCGAGTCGATACTGCTATGGTCACCACCGAGCATACCACCACCAGAACCACAGGTCGCCGGCCGACTAAGTCAAGATTGGGTCCAAGAAGTTTACCCGTTATTCCTGCAATCATAGAAAGAAAGATAAGACGATTACCTGACACTGTAGCTGGTCTACCCCACGGGGAGCATACATTCCCTCGACATACCGATGTCTCTACTGAGACGCCCCGTCCTGAGGCATCATCATCGAAAAGGAAGAAGGTATGGGTACCTAAGGTCGATGCACCTATACAGTTCAGTGAACCTGCAAGGCAGGAAGCAAAACCAATGCCTAAAATATCTGACACCGCCGCGACAATAGCCAGCGAGATGGAGGAACAAGTTGGGGATTTCCATCAGCGTCCTCCAGATCTTAAAGCAATCAAGGAATCGATATTTGAAGAAAAAGCTGAGAAACTCAGGATTGAGATTTCTGAGTTGGCTCGAGAACACGGAGTTTCCGTCGATAGTGACAATGAGATTTCTGAGTTAGCTCGAGAGCATGGAGTTTCCGTCAATAGTGACAATGAAGATTTTGATTATAGTGTTACTTGGAGGAAGATTTCATGGATGTCCATGTGATTGAAACCAGAGCTACCACATCTACGCGCGAGGCTCAACCTCATACTGAAGAGAACATCGTAGATGAGCTGCGTAGGGTTATCCTCCTCAAGCAAGAACAAGTTGTTCTATTGGCGAAAAGAATAGAAGAGATGACTGCAGCTATGACCGCCATGGCCACCATTCAGGGGCAATCACAAGCACCAGGATTGGCTTCTCCAGAGATTAACCAGCCAGAAATCATACACATCGCAGATGAAAGAAGGGAGGCTAATTCGACAGATAAAGAAGAACAACCGAAGAAGGATTCTCCATCAACTGTCATGCTAGAAAAAGAGTTCAAGCAAATGGTTGAACAAGTACGGGATGCTTTAGCCCAGTCCAAGGGCGGTGCGTCAATTTTAAAGGGTAGGCCTTACCCAGAGGAGTTTGATGCCGTGACTTTTTTTAAGGGTTTTGTAACCCCCAACTTTAAGATATTCGATGGGACAAGAAATCCCAGACAAAACATAACAGATTTTGGAGCCAATTGTGGAAACACGAGGAATAATGAAGCTCTACTCTGTCAGCAATTCGTTAGCAGCTTGTCAGGGATTGCTTTCGACTGGTACGCTAACTTGCACAACGGGTCTGTTAAAACGTTTTTTGAGTTGGAACAGTTATTTGTGAAAAGATTTGCTGGGGCACAACATCATGTGTCTTTTGGNATTTCATACTTCAACGTCCTTCCGAAGCGGGCAACGGGATTTCGATTCCAGCGACCGACAGCTTCTTACGGGTAACCCCACAAACCAACTCAAAATAACGCTGACATAAACTCAACTCAATGAGTTCTATAGTTTCATTTAGATCATGGGAAGTCTCGTTAGCAATTGTAGGTTACCTTCTTGAAGGGATTTCCGATCATCCGATAGAGACATCTTAATTTAGTTGCAATTATTTTTTTGTTGTGATGTTTTAAATTAAACTTTGAGTTGTCTTATATTTTGAATGTTGTGGAGATGAATTTTATCTTGATTAATTTTAGTTTTTGGTTTTAGTTTCACGGCTATCCTAACAGTTTTGGTTTTCATGCAACGTGACATTGTTGTTTAACATGCAAGCTCAAGAAAAGAAGTACAGAAAGGTAAATGCATTAATTTGAAAGCGTACCTGCCGATTCTTCTCGTTTCACCACCTCAAAGGTCATTACTTGCAAGATATGCATATAATTTTGCAGGGAATTTAAGTTGTAAGAGGAGATGAAGGTTTAGCTACCAAACCCCAAGTTATGATTTTATTGAATCTTAGAAGATCCTAGTATATGATTTTAGAATAAAATATGACATGATCAATTTGCTTTTCAGAATGTCAAACAGATTTCAAAATGCTAGAGGCATGACCCTGGACCATTTTTAAGACACCTTGAAATATTTTGAGTTCATCTTGGACTTATCATATTGTTCCATTAATCATCTGAGGTCGAAGTGTGACAACTCTGTTGCTCAGTGAAACTTGATAATTTTAATACCCCAAGGATAGGTTACCCAGTTAATCAATTGATATTTCATTTAAAGGTTATGTGAGTGGGTGCCCCAAAGGCAAGTTTAGGTCATTTAAAGGTAGTGGTGCCCACAATTAAGGTCAGGCTTGTAGTGTTTGAATATGTTATTCACCAATCATGTTATCTTCTAAATCTAACCAATTGAGTTTAGACGTTGAGCCTAGGTCACTACTAAGCCTTTAACAATCATGATAGGTGAAATGATGATTATCAAGATTTTTGATTCAAGTGATATGCATTCTTATCAAATAGTCAAATCATCCTTAACTTTGGTCGTACGAAAAGTAAATTATCATTTTTCCAACGTAAGCCCATCACTTAAGAATTGTCTGATCTTAATTGATTTCCAAGTCATGAAGATTAGGAGGATTATGGCTTTGTTGATGTTGTGCAAGGGTGGTGAGTGAGTTTCTACCTTTTAACCCCATTGTATTTCAATCATCCAAACATGTTTATTAAGATCAAAATTAAATATTTTTCCTTGGTTAATCCTAAATTTTGATTAAGGCACCAAAATCTAAAATGACTATTTCACCCTAGGGGCACTTCACCTCATAACTCACTAAACACAACTCAAATGACTTTGAGGGTTTGGAGTGTCATATCCATGACGTAATTACAATATCAGAGGAGAATATGTTGACTTCTCAAAATTTAATTTAATTTACTTATTTATTTAAGTTTAGAAAATAGGATTCTTTAGAAATTGATTTATTTGACATTTTAAAACAAAGTTTTTTATTTATGAGAAAATTATTTGAGGTCTCCTTAGGTCAGAGAAATACTCAGATAAAATTTCATGATTTTTTGAATTAAATTTATTATATTTTTTTAAATGAGAGAATAAGGAAAATCCACTTTTAAGCCTCTTAAAACTTATTTTTCAATTAGGAAAACTAGGAAAAATATTTTAATGATTCCCAAGTGATCAGAGGACAATTAGGCATATTTTGAAATGTTTTGATAATTTTGGGATTTTTAAATATTTTTAATCATTTTAAAATTCAAAAGAAGGCTAAAAAATTAAGTATTTTTTTAAAAAATAATATTTATTTTTCCTAAGTGCCTCTGATCATAAGGAACTCAGAAAACCACTTTTCATAATTTTCCTAAGTGTATTTAATTTAATATAATTATTTTTGTACCAAAATACAAGGTTCGTTAGAAAATCAACTTCAATACTTGAACTTAATCAAATAACTTTTAGATTTTCACAGTGGATAAACATTATTTTTATGAACAATGTGGGATTGATTTTTTCAATTTTTGATAAGCATATAATTTACAAAAATTAACAAAAGATATTCACTTTTAATTAAATATAGAAATTTATAAGATAATTCAAGACATCATGATATTTTTCCTAGACTTTTATGACCATAGGAAAACTACTAAAATTTTTCCCATAATTTTTTAAATGATATTTTGATTTGTAAAATTAAAATTGCCAAAATGGTCACCTTAGCTTAAAAATTTAGGCTAGAAGCATAGAGATGTCCTCTGACCTTGGAAAACTTTGAAGACATAGCCTTTTATCATGAGAAATGAATCTTTAAAATTTCATGCATGGTGTGCAATATTTAGTCATGGAGAATTGAAATACCATAGAGAGTATTTAATTCAATTAAAATCAGGGAATAAAAAAATGTTTTTTTTGTTTTTAGTCTACATTATTCTCCTCTGTTCACTTAGCAAGAGGGTATTTTTCTTTTATTTTTATGATTTTTCTAGAGAAAGATATGGATTTTTGGAGTTTAGGTATTTAAAATAATTCAAAAAATCTATATTTTTCTACTTATCCACGCGACGCTGACTCATCCTCGTCCACTCCAAAGAGTCCACGCGGCGCTCCACCATTTGATGCCTCTAGCCACGTAGCCACCTTGTCAGCCTACTTTATTTCACCAAGAGTTGGTCTGGCTTAATCTCCTCCACTGATGAAATAAACACGTGATCAGACGGCTCTCCATTATCGTCCCCAAGTGGCCTAACTCGTAATCCATTCTCACTAGAACATTAAGATCTTGGTCTAAACTCAACCAAATTACATGGGGTTTATTTCTAAACCTTCATCTACTCTAGACAAACCTATCCATACAGTATACACGGTATGAAATACAGTAAATACGTATAATGCATCAAAACAATATGGGATTAGGGCTGGGATTCAATACCTTTGTCTGAGAGGGGAGGCCTCAATCAGATGGTTGTGGTAGCTTCGATTGGACCTAAGAAAAGCTTGAATGAAGTCTCAAGCCCTAGAGAATCGTCTAAGTATTATTTTGATCAAATTTGATTTTAGGAGTTGGTCTAGAGCAATGCTAGAGGCTATTTTAGAGGGGGCTTTTGTGAGGACACAACCTCTTTCGCTATGGGGATGGTGTGCGCACAATTAATTGAAGTTTGGTCCACTATGGTGGAGTGGAGAGATCTATCTTAGTTTTAGGGAAAATTTCAGTGAAGAAACTGGCTCTAAGGGGTGGCTATAAGAGGATGAGAGCAAGGGGATTGTACTTGGGATGGTTTGAAGAAGCTTTGGTGAGATTTTGTCTAAGTTTCCTTAAGGTTCCAAGCACTCCCTATTTTGGCCATGGAGAGCTCTATTTAAAGCCATGGCTTCCTGGTGGAGCTCAGGGTTGGGACATGAGTGCTAAAGCTTGCTGAGGGGGAGGAAAGAAAGCCTCAAGCAACCAATTAGGGTGAGCCAAAGTCAAGGGGTTTAATTTTGGGTTTTGGCCACTTGGGGCTCCCTTGGGCTGGCTATTTCTGGTGGCTGAGGTAGTGGCTGGCCAGAGTGTGGTCACTTCTTAGCTCAGGGATGCCAAGTGGTTGCTAATGATGGTTAACTTGTAAGGGTAAGTGATGATGGCCAACATATTTGAGTTTAGACAAATATGGGGTGAAATCGCTCAATTCAAATGATCATTGGTCCATAGCTCATCTTAGCTAGTTTAGGTGGGTTTTGACTGGTCCATAAAGTGTATTGGTGGCTTTGGTGTCATTAATTTGGTGACTTAGGCATGGCTAGGTCAATTTTGGTGCATGGGTTCAATTTGGGTCAAAATGGTTAGAAGTTCGGTTGGGTTAGGCTAGCCATGTCATTGAGCTCAATTTACTGGTCAATATTATAAGATGATTGTCATAAGAGGTTTAGAAAATGTTTTTAGTGATTTTTAATTGATTTGGAGGTTCAATTTGGAGAATTTTGGACATTTGGTCAATTTATGGGTGTTGGGATAGACTTGGGTCTAGTTTCGGCTAAGGTTGGGCTAAGTCCAAATTGATGGTTCAAAATGGTCTAAAGTAATGTCATGAGAAGTTCTCAACATCAATTGGGTGCCAATTTTGGGGTTAGGGCATTCAGTTTGTTGGAATTTGGGGATATAGCAAATTTGGGGCAAATTTGGGGATTTTATACTTAGGTTGAAATTAAGTGAATTTAAGGTTTTTGCAAGGCCAATTAAAAGTCCAATTTGATGTGTATTATTGTTAGGAAGAATTTAGGATTCAAATTGGGGCAATTGAGTGGATCATGTGGTTCAATTAAGTAAGATCAAGAAATAGGGTTTTGATTTTGATCAAAATTAAGCTTAAAGCATAGGTCAATTAGGCTTGGATTTAGTTTAGATTGATCATATGAAAGATGAATTTGAGTTTATGATTGAAATTGAGGGGAATTGTGGCCAAATTGATGGAGATTTTAGGTGAATATGGGTAAATTGAGCCTTTAAAGACATTTGGGGGGTTTTTGGTCAAAATGGTCAAATTGGTCAAATTGGGTTAATTGAAGGGTCCAAATTGGTTTTGGAGACATTTGAAGTTATTTTGGATGTTTTTTGGAAATTTTGGGGTGCCAAGGGTATTTTTGTAATTTTGGCAATTTTGAGGGTATTTTGGTAATTTTGGAAATTTTGGGTGGATTTGGTCAATTTGGGTATTTTGAAATGCTTTGAAATGATTATTGAATAAGTTTGGGTATTTTGGATGAATTTGGTAATTTTGGTCAAATTTAGGGTTTCAAGGGCATTTAGGTAGTTTGGGTGGATTTGCGAGCAAAATGCCAAGTTAGATATTTTGCTAGAATTGGGGTGCCAACCACATTATATGAGCTATGGACCAATAAATCCCCATGTGGGTCCTCTATGCACTGGTCTTAGCTAAACCCTAGCCTAGGCCTAGTGGGTCTAGAGGACCATATACATGAGTGTCCCAAAAGATCAAGGGATCAAAGTCAATAATTCTAGGTTTAGGTTTGTAAGTGGATATAGGTGATAGTGAGTGCAAGTGAGTGAAATAGCTCCAGACTAACACCCAGGGTCAACCCTAAGGTCAAGCAGTCATTTGGGGACTCTCCTTGAGATCCTCCATACTAACCCCACCTACTAAGTGCTAGAGGTTAGGACCAATATGTGGAACTTGAAGTTGAGCAATTAAGAGTTTAGAATTTCTAGTGGTGAGGGATCCTTTTCTAGTTTTCTAGGAATAGTAACAGGAAAGTCATATGGCTAGTCCTTAGGCTACTAATGAGGGAAAACTAAAACTCAACCAAAAGTGAGTTCAACAAATGGACCCGCAATAGGTGTGGTGTGTTGGGCAAGTACACGACGCATATAGGCGTTGACCGACTAGATCAACAAAACCAACATAGAATTCTAAGCCAACATACCTAGAACGAGGTGTAGAATCGAGTGCTAGCTATTTTCACTTAGGAATTAGAAAGTGAATATCTGATTGAAATTGAGTAGGAACTCTAGCAGGGGATTAAAGAGTGGGTTTGAAATTATCAAGTTTCAAGTGTTTTCAGAGGAGGGGAGTCAGTATTTAGGTACTGACTCCGAGGTGGGAATTGAAATTTAGGCATCAATTCCAAAAAAAAGGAGAGTCTGAATTTGGGTACCGACCTCGAAAGATAGGAATCAGAATTTAGGTACTGATCCTGAAATGGGAATTGAAATTTAGGTAACAATCCCAAAAGAAGAGTCAGAATTTAGGTACCGACCTTAAAGATAGGAATCAGAATTTAGGTACTGATCCTGGGATGAGAGTTGAAATTTAGGTATTAGTCTTAGGAAGTGAGTCGGAATTTAGGTACCAACCTCGAAAGATAGGAATAACAATTTAGGTACTAATCCTAAGGATTGAGAATAAGATGCTACGTTCCACAAAAGGGTGCCTTATACCAATCTCGAAGATAAGTGTAGAGAATTGGATGTCGTGTTCCATTCAAATGGGTTTTATACCATTCTCAAAGATATGTGTACAGAATTGGATGTCATGTTCCATTCAAGGGGGTCTTATACCAATATCAAAGATATGTGTAGAGAATCAGATACAGTGTTTCATTCAAGGGGTTCTTATACCAATCTCAAAGATATGTGTAGAGAATCGGATGTTATGTTCCATTAAAGGGGGTCTTATACCAATCTCAAAGATATGTGTAGAGAATTGGATGTCGTGTTCCAGTCTTATACCAATCTCAAAGAAATGTGTAGAGAATCAGATGTCGTGTTTCATTAAAGGGGGTCTTATACAAATCTCAAAGAAATGTGTAGAGAATCGGATGTCGTGTTCCATTCATAGGGGTCTTATACCAATCTCAAAAATATGTGTAGAGAATCAGATGCCATGTCGTGTTCCATTCAATGGGGTCTTATACCAATCTCAAAGATATGTGTAGAGAATCAGATGTCGTGTTCCATTCAAGGTGTCTTATACAAATCTCAAAGATATGTGTAGAGAATCGGGTGTCGTGTTCCATTCAAGGGGGTCTTATAGCAATCTCAAAGATATGTGTAGAGAATCAGATGTTGTGTTCCATTCAAGAGGGTTTTATACCAATCTCAAAAATATGTGTAGAGAATCAGATGTCGTGTTCCATTGAAGGGGGTCTTATACCAATCTCAAAGATATGTGTCACATTAGGTAAGAAAGCTCTAGGACTCACATCTAACCTAAATGGTGACTATGGAAATATCTGCTACTTTAAGGAGCAAAGCACTGTGACTCACATCCAACCCAAATAGTGGCAAGTAAATGGAATTAGCCTCTCGGTATTGTCCTCGAGAAAAATATGAAAATAGTGTAGAGACTTTGTGGTGTTGAACTCATAGATATGTGTCATGTGATAAGGTTAACATTGGTGAGGAAGATATGTGGGATTTTGTGAGATTTTGCGCAGTATGTAAAGTTCCACGAGGATTGTGAAGAGAATTAGTGCAGACAAGGGCAGTCGTGTTGTGTGAGCAAAGAGTAAGAGACCTCGAAATCGAGAGAATAAACTCAACAGATTTACTTTTCTTTCTTGTTTTTTATATCACACTTAACTATCAAAAATATTTTTTTTTATTTTTTTTTTAATTCAATTTTTTTGGTTGATTTTTTTTTCAAAAGAGTATATTTTTTAATTAAGTTTTTATTGTTTTGTGCTTCATTCATTGTAGTTTGAGACCAACTTATGGTTCAGTGGCTCACTATCTATCGCACAAAAGGGCAATTGAACAAACAAACTAAATTCTGAAAGAGATTTCATTAATCTGCTTCAAACAAGAGTTATAGATTGAACATAGGCTAAAGCATCAGAAAGTACAATATGCTGAACACATCTACAGTACATCTGAAAATATCTAATGTTGGGTACATATCAAAAGATGAGCATATCTAGTACATATATCATCATATCTGCTATGTCAAAATGTAGTACAAAAAGGTATCCCGTGATTGTCCATCCTCAGTGGAGTGAGCTCCCGATCGAGCTGGCCTACTAAGTCATGCTCCATGACAAGAGTTCCCTTTGCATGTGCTTAAAGGTGAAACCCTTGCATAGCTCGTAAGGCTGTAGCTCTTCTAATTCCAAATCTGGTTGGAATCCATATGGCATCTTGTTGTTATCCATCCTTCTGAAAGTTACAGACACCCTGTGGTGTCGTACCTGTGGAATGCAGTGTTTGGCGATTTCTACTCTATTTCCTTTAAGAATCAGTACTGAACACACCGATAGTGGAATCTCCACGGATCCTCTAAATTCAACGTGGCCAATGACGTCTATTTCTTTCCCGAATAGGATATTGCTCTTAATCATGAACGGGACTATGCAAAAAGGTCTCACAAAATCATGATGGTATATATGCGAGGGAAAGCAATCACCTTCATCATAAATGTTGATGATGCAGCTGTCAGGAATGCAATCGGCTAGTAGTTTGCTCCATCGAACCATCCTCTTGATCATCCACTTTATCATAAGAGGTAACGGATCCACCTCATCATGTCTTAAAATCCTAGGGGGGTTTCCTTGTCTGTCTTTGGTGAAATTATAACAGAAACCACATTGTATATTGATTCTGCCTTTTCCACGCATCCATTTTCGTGGTTCAGAATAGGTTCTTTCTATTAGAAGACCTGCTCGACCCCTGTCCCTTATGTCGAATATACAGTCGAGAATGCTTCTTTCGTCACTTTTAGAGAAGACTCTGGTGTACAGCTCCAAGCCTTCTAGTATGTTGACAAATCTTCCTTGAGCTTCTTCATAAAATTCAAATTCTCTTTTGTTTACTTTACTCATTTTGTAGTATTCTATCGGGGTGATGATCGACGGCTGTCGAGGATACTCCCTCATTTTAATATTAGTAGGAATCCATGTTTGTATTGTCTCTGTATCCAGCGGAATATACGATTCCTTCATTAAGTGATGAGTGATCTAAAATCCATTATCAGTGGAATACTCTGTATCCAGCGGAATATACGATTCCTTCATTAAGTGATGAGTGATCTGAAATCCATTATCGGTGGATGTATACTCCTCCAGAGTACTATAAAAGTCTGGGAGGAGGACATTGCAGTCTGGGTATTCCACAAATGCCTCTGTAGGCAACATGGGTCTTTTGCATTAGAAATTCACCAGCTGGTTGGCTCCTCCTCAGTAGACTTTTTCTACGACAAATGGTCCTTCCCAAGTTGGCTCAAATTGTTCACCTATCTTGCGGAATGCAAGAATAGGCCTTTTTGAAAACTAGTATGAGATCACCAACTTTGAATGTCCTTGGACAGACCAATTTGTCATGATCTTGTACCATCCTCACTTAGTAAAGCTCCAAGTATTGTTATGATTTTAGTCGTTTTCCTTCAAAAATTTCCAATTCTTCAAGTCCGAGTTTTGATTTCTTCTGTTGTAAGCTGATTGGCAATAGTGACTTAGAGAGACAACGTATGGACTTCTAGTGGTAGTACGACCTTAGACCCATATACGAGCATGTAGGGTGTACATTGAGTGGAAGTCCTGAACATTGTCTAGTAGGCCCACAAGGCTTCTAACAATTTGTTATGCTGATCTCTTTTATTTTTGTCTAATGTCTTCTTTAAAATCTGTACCAATGTCTTGTTAATAGCTTCGACAAAACCATTTGCACTGGGATAGTATACCGTAGAGTATCTCCAGTCTATTTCATGCCCCTTGAAGAAATTTTTGATTTTGGTGCTCTTGAGAGCTGTTCCATTGTAACAAATTATTCTGCACAAAATTCCAAAATGGTAGATGATTTGGCTTTTGAAAAATTCAAGAATGTGCTGTGTTGTAACCTCTAGTAATGGCACTGCCTCAACCCATTTGAATAAGTAATCTGTAACGGCGAGTATGAATCTGTCTTTTAGAGGATGGAGGGTCTATCAAACCTATTATGTTCGTTCCCCAACACTCGAATGGCCACGAGGCAATAGTTGGGTGTACCACATTTGAAGGTTGGTACAAGACCACCCTAAGCACCTGGCACTGGTGACATCTTTTGGTTGCATACATGCAGTCGGATAAAGTAAAATTCTTGAAGTTCCTTTGAATCTCTTGTCTTATCTCAAATCCTCCATCAAATTCTTGAAGTTCCTTTGAATCTCTTGTCTTTTACAACAATCTTGACTCTCACAATAAAACTAAAAGTAAAAAGGATAAAGTAAAATTATGGTGCCTGAAAATCTCTCCAAAACGCTCTAAAAAACTCCCCCTTTCCAACACTTTTAGAACTTTCAAGCACACTTCAAAAAGTCTCAACTTTCTTTTTTTTATAAATCTCCAAGAGGTGCCTTGATAACTCTTCAAAATGTGTCCTAATTCAATTTATTCTCCAAAGGATGCCTCCTTTCATAAGTTTTTTTATCATAATTTCGTTCTAGTGGTCATAACCATCCTATTTAGCTAATAGGTGCCTCAAATGTCCCTTCAAAATTTGGCAAAATGAAGTAAACAGTCACATAACTGCCTCTGGAACTTAAGTGTGGGGCCTCTGGCGCTTAAGCATGAAATTCTCTATTTCACCGGTGCTTAAGCGCCTAATCTCAAAACACTTTAGCACAATTTTCATCTTTTTGCTCCAAATTTGAACCTTTTTCACTCTTTTTAGCATTTTTCACCTTTTTACTTGTACCTGAAAGAAAAACACGCAAATACCTTCCATTAAAGCACAATATCTCAAAAATAAGTATAAAAATGTGTCTAAAAACTCTATATATTTTAAGGGTATTAAAATCCCCCAAACTTAAAATGTTACTTGTCCTCAAGTGACACTTCAATCTTTAAAAAATAAATAAGTATGATATGTATATGAGTTTTTTTAGGAGTTACTAAATTTAGATTTAGAAATATTGTATTCCAATTTAGAAAAAATATTTAGTAAATGAGACCAACTTAAAGTTTAGAAATCTTTATGTTAAGAAATATGAAAATATGAGTTACTATATAATTCAAAAATATTGTAAAATTTCCAAATTTATAATTTAGTTCTTTTAATATCTCCACTTAAAATTTTTTATTAAAAATAATTTTACTTACTATATTATATCCCTAAGCTTAAGAGTTTCTCAAGTCTTATACTTTAAAAAGTTCAAATGTGGAACCAATTTTTTATTAGGCACTAATCCTTAAGCTTCTCCTCCCTTACATTTTTTTCCTTCTTTTCTTTTTCTTTTTCTTTTCTTTTTCTTTTCTTTTTCTGGCAATGATTACTATATCTGGATAAGCCTTTAATGGTTCTGAATTCCACTTCTCCTTTCTTAAAGCAAAGTTCTGATATAAATCTTTTACTTATAAATATAATAATAATTTTGAAAATTATTTTTAACAAAAGAAACTTAAGTATTAAAAATAAAAGTCTAAATTTCAAAATTTTTCAAAAATACAATTTTTCTTACTAAGGATAGTTACACTATATTTTAACATTTTCTACACTAAAAATTTTTAAGTAAAAGTTTTTCTTCATCACTCAAAATTGTAACAAAATTTTCTTACTCATTTCTAAATCAAAATTTTACTTCCCTAATATAACTTCATATACATAATCATTTTTCTTTTTAAATCAAATTCACTTGTAGCGTATTTGAAAAAAAATAAAATTCAAGTTTTGAAAATATTTCCCCCCCCCAACTTAAATTTTTGACAAGATTAAACAGTTTAGCAACAAATATAAATAAGCAAAAATGAAAATTTGAAATAACATGCTTACATGAATTTTTATACCCTAATTATACAAGTATAAAACTAAAAACATGAGTAAAATTAATTTTTGATCAATTTTCTATCATTTTCATTTCAATTCAACATGTAGAGATTCAATAGACTTCTAATTAGTGGGTACAAACATAAAAATAAATTAACACACTAACTTTGATTTCCAGTCTCAACATAAAAACAAACATACTTATAAGATAAAAGAAAATTACAGGGTAGCAGTTTTCTAACTTTAAAATTTAAAAGTCAAATTAGCAAGATTTTCAACTTTTCACGAGACATAGAAATAAGTTCAATCCTTAACTAACTAACACAATAATCAACACATAACAACAATGACTACATTAGAATTTGAAGCAAAACACTAACATAACACAACATCACAACACAATTAAAGAAAATAAAATTCTCACACATCACAGAGTCTAAACAGGTACACAAATGCAAATATAACAAGTCCAAACCACATAGTCCAACACATATTACAAACAACAAAATAAATAACTATGTCCTCCTCCTCATTATCCTCAAAATCACAGCTATTCCAGACATTGGTAGGCTCATAATCAGGGTATCTAGGATATGGAGGAAATTACACTCCTGGGTTACCCCTAATAAGTTTTTCCAGAGATAAATGAAATTTCTCTTCATAATCATTTTTTCTTCTATTATACCCATCAATATGCAAAGGTTTCTAAATTTCTTACCTTATTTGTCGTATAGTTGATATTTTCCACATCCTTTGTAATAATTTACTTTGAGTTTTTGTAGACTCACCTCTAGAAGCAGAAGCTCATGAGGTAGATGGTCTAGATGTAGAAGCAGTAGAGGTAGAAGCAGCAGACGTTGTCATTCCAAAACTCCTTGAAAATCCTCCTCTCCAGCCAAAAATAGAGTGCTCTGAATATGAATATACATTAACACTTGTTATTGGCTTTAGAGGCAACAATACTTCCTCCATGCTATCATGTCTCACTCCAGCCTGCTCACATAAAGAAAAGATCAAGGAAGCAAATCTCAGACCTGTAGTAGTAAAGGTAGTGGTAGAACTGATGATAGTCTGATAGATCAAAGTTCTAATGTTGATGAGCTTCCCTTTCTAAATACAATAGTTCAATGTTGCTCTCTCTCTTTGGTAACTTTGTTGAGATGATTGGTAGGTAATAGACAGGCTGAAATAAAATAGTGTCATGCCATCAAAGGTGCACTCAACTTTAAGGTGGAAAAATTGACTCTTCTTTCATTTGTAATTTTCCATAGCCCTCTTCCAATAGTTAATAAGGAAATAATCTCATCTAGCTCTGTCTCAGTAGAACTATAGTTTGCATTAAAACATAAAATATCAGGTGGTAGATAATAAAACATATTGATTACCTCCAGTGAAAAAGGTACCAATTTTCCTCTAACCATGACTCGATTATCTTCAGCCTCGGGTAGGTTAGCATAGAACTCCATAACTACAGAAATAATTGTCATAGTAGAAAAACAACATAATCATTCCCATTGTTGGCGAACAATCAGATCTTCTACGGATCCACCTAGATTTTCGAAACATCGCTCCTGGATAAGTCTTCATGATTGCAGAGCATCACTGTACCTATCTTGAGCTTTTGAACTCACAAACTTGCTCGAATCAAAGTGGCTTTTTCCTTTGCTCCTCTTCATTCTTGATGACATTCTACAAATTTCATAAAATTCCACAATTACTTCAAAAATCAAGTCTAATCCTCTAAACTCAACTCCTAAAAGTATAAACTACACTTTCTATGTAATTTTCATTGATTTTTCCTCATTTTTCACCATGAATAGTGATTTGTGGGTTCTTACAAATGTACTCAAAATACATGGTGAAAATAAAAAATTTTTACAAAGAAGTGAAGCTCTTACCTCAAGAAATCCAAATCTAACAATTTTTTCTCAGTTTCACCAAGAAATCTCCACGAAATGGCTTTCCCTAAACTTCCAAATCGTGAACTCGAGAGGTTAAAGGTGATGACGAGAGTAAAAATGGTGATTTTTGGGGTTATTTTTCACTTTTAACCGTTCGCAAACCGGTTTTCGTGAACCGGCGCTTAAACGCAGATAAGTAGCGCTTAGGCGCCTGCCTCTCTGAGAAAATCTTTCTAAATACAAACACTAAATAAACAAACAAACTCCAAAAATAGTATTTAACTCTTAACACATTAAACAGTGACTCCTAACAAACAAACTCTAACGTTGAACTTAATTCCATTCTTCATTTTTTGGGACAAACTTCGGCCTTTCATTAGCCTCTCCTTGGGCAATCGGAATATAATGTTGATAAAACGGATGGTGGTGACATATTCTGATACTATCTTCTTCTATCCATTTTTATTTAAGATACATCTCCTTATCTGCTTCCTCTATATAACTAGTATGGCTAAATTGCATTTTTAATTGCCATCCAATATGCTCTAGATGTGCATGAATCTGAATTACCTTTTTCTCCAGTAAAGCCATGACAGTCTCAATTATGTTGATCTTTTCTGATATTCCTTCAATAATAACAGCTAAGAAACCATCTCTTGTGAACATTAACTAATAAATCTCTTCCTCATGGTCTCTTCCTTCTTCTTCAAATCTACTCCCATGAAGACATCTTCTCAAAATCTCTCTCTCTTAGACTTTAGGGCTGAAAATGATCTAAGGTGAAATTCTATCACAAAACCCTTCTATTTATAAGCCTAAATCCCTCTAGTAACTCCTAGGAACATCCTAAAACTGTCTTAGAATGTTTTAGTCAACCAATTGGCAGTTAAACCTTCTAGAATCTAAATTTCGCACATGGTTTTTAACTTCTGCGCTTAAGCGTCAGTGCTCAATTTTGCACTAGTCAACTTAACATCCAAATTCTCAGTTTAGCATGTTTGGATCACTAAATAAAGTTTTTAAATCAATACTAACACATAATAGTCTCAAAAATACTACCCTAAATCTTCTTAATCTTACACAAACAACATTCAAAGCAAAACACACTCATAACTATGGGTTGTCTCCCACAAAGCGCTTGGTTTAACGTCATCAGCCTGACGTAACCAGTGCTTATTTTAGTTGACCCAACATCATTTGATTATTAAATTTATGTTGATCCCCTACCAAATAAGGTTTTAGTCTATGACCATTCACTTTAAACACTTTCTCAGTTTTAGGATCTTTAATATCCACAACACCGTAAGGATAAAATTTTATCACAACAAATGGGCCCTTCCACTTGGACTTAAGTTTGCTTGGAAAAAATCTTAACCTTGTATTATATAGTAAAACGTTTTACCCTAGCTAAAAATTTTTAGTAAGAATCCTTCGATCTTGCCACATCTTCATCTTTTCTTAGTAAATCTTAGCACTCTCGTAAGATTCATTCCTTATCTCTTCAAGCTCATTTAGTTGCAATAATCTTTTCTCGCTAGCATCTTTTAAATTATAATTTAACTCTTTAATTGTCCAATATACTTTATGCTCATGTTCAACTGGTAAGTGAAAAGCTTTCCCAAATATTAGCCTATATGGGGACTTTCCTATAGGAGTTCTGTATGCAGTTCTACAAGCCCACAAAGCATAGTGAAGTTTGACTGTCCAATCCATTTTTGTTGGATTCACAATTTTTTTCATAATTGTTCTAATTTCCCAATTAGATAATTCTGTTAAACCACTTGTCTAAGGATGATAAGAAGTAGCAATTCTATGGTTTATATGATATTTCTTTAATAATTTCTCCATTTTGGCATTTCTGAAATGACTTCCCCCATCAGTTATGATAATTCTCAGCATCCCAACCCTACAAAATATGTTCGCTTTCAAATATTTACTACACTTTGAGCACACAATGAGGTAAAGCATAGTTCACTGCTAACAGTATATATAAATTTCCAAAAGATGGTATAAATGGACCCATGAAATCCAATCCCCAAACATCAAATATTTCAACTTCTAGCTTATAATTGAGGGGCATCACATTTCTTCTAGAAATATTTCCTACTCGTTGACATCTATCACCATTTTTAATATAAGCATTAACATCTCTAAAGATAGTAGGCCAATAAAATCCAAATTATAAAATTTTATATATTTTTTTATCAACACTAAAATGTCCCCCAAAATCATAATTATAACATTTTTGGATAATTTCATAAGTCTCTTCTAAAGGTACACACTAAAATGTCCCCCAAAAATAAGTTAGCTTCAGAAATAAATTTCTTATTTTGTTGGTTTTTCATTCCATAAGGTATAACATCACTAACAAGAAAGTTCACAATGTCGACATACCACAGAACACACCACTCATTAATACTGAAAAATTTTTCATCTTGAAATTATTCATTAATTACTTTTTCAAAATAGAGTAGTTTTTCTAACTTAAACCTGAACAAATGATTAGCAATTTGATTTTTAGTTTCTTTCCTATCTACTATATCAAAGTCAAATTCTTGAAAAGGAAGAGTCCATCTTATAAGTCTTAGTTTAGCATCCTTCTTTTTCATTAAGTAATTAATAACAGAATGATCTGTATGCACTACGCACTGAGTTCTAATTAAATATGATCTAAATTTATCAAAGGCATATACTATTGCTAATAACTTTTTTTGGAGGTTGTATATTTAATTTGAGTTTCATTAAGAGTTTTACTAGCATAGTAAATTACTTTAAAAATTATATCATATCTTTGTCCTAAAACAGCTCCAATAGCACAATCACTAGCATCACACATCAGTTCAAAAGGTTTTTCCCAATCTGATGAAACTATAATTGGTGCAGTGACTAATTTTTCTTTTAATAACTCAAAAGCTTTTAGTCACTCTTCATCAAAATTGAAAATTGCATCTTTCTCCAGTAAATGGCATCAGGGCTTAACAATTTTTGAAAAGTATTTAATATATCATATGCTGAATCCAACATGTACTAAAAAACTCTTAATTTCCCTTAAATTTGTTAGATAAGGTAAATTAGCGATCACTTGAATTTTAGCAGGATCTACTTCCAAATCATTTTTTGATATTTTCTGTTCTAATACAATTCCTCCTGCTACCATAAAATGGCATTTTTCCCAATTAAGGACTAAATTTATTTCTTCACAATGCTTAAGAACTTTTGATAAATATTCTAAACATGAGTCAAATGAAGTTCCAAACACTGACAAGTCATCCATAAATACTTCAATCCCTTTCCCTTTTTCAATTAAATCACAAAAAATTGTCATCATACATCTTTGAAATGTAGCAAGGGCATTACATAAACCAAAGAGCATTCTTTTAAAAAAAAAATGTACCATAAGGACTGTTAAAAGTTTTTTTCTCTTGTTCCTTAGGAGTTATTTGTATTTGATGATGACCGGTATAGCCATCTAGAAAACAAAAGTATTTATGCCCAGCTAGTCTATCCAACATTTGATATAGATAGGGTAGTGGAAAATGATCTTTCCTAGTAACAAGATTTAATTTTCTATAATCTATGCATATTCACCACCCTGTGACTTGTCTAGTATGTTTTAATTTATTTTGTTCACTCATAGTCATAGTTACTCCTCCTTTCCTAGGAACGCAGTGAATTGGACAACCCATGCACTATCTGAAATAGGGTAGATAATTTGAGCATCTAACTTTAAAATTTCTTTCTTAACAACTTCTTTCATTACATGAGTCAATCTCCTTTGATGATCAACCCTGAGTTTGTAATTCTCTTCCATATGAATTCTATACATACAAATTGAAGGACTGATTCCTTTAATATCAGCTATTGTCCATCCAAAGGCTTTCTTAAAATTTTTTTAAATTTTCATCAACCTTTCTTCTTCTTCTATCGTTAACTTTGAGGAAATTATAACCGGTGAAGCAGAGGAATCTCCTAAAAATGCATATTTTAAATGATCATGAAGAAATTTCAACTCAAGTTCTTGAGGTTTTTTCTATTGATGGGCAAAATGATTTATCTTTTTCTAACGTGTCCAAATTTTCAAAACTTTCTCGAACATAGTTTGCATCATCCATAAAAAGATCTTCACATTGGTCTAATTCCTCTTCTTGCTCGTGTTCCAAATTTTTTACTTTAGATTTTTCTTCATAATTAGTTTTGAAATGACATTCACTCATATTTCTTTTAACATAATCCTTACCTTTTCCAGGATATTTCATTGACTCTAAAATGTTAAAAGTAACAGTTTGGTCATTGACGTGCATAGTTAATTCCCATTTCTACACATCTATCATTGCTCTTTCTGTTAGGAAAGGTCTCCCCAAAATGATAGGTATCTCTTTATCTTCCTCAATATCCAACACAATGAAATCAACAGGAAAGATAAATTGAACCACTTTTACTAGGACATCTTCTATAACTCCTTTAGGATAAGTTATTGAACGATCCGCTAACTACAGAGTTACAGTAGTAGGGGTTATTTTTCCTAATCTCAATCTCTTGAATATTGATAATGGCATAAGGTTAATGCTTGCACCTAAATCACATAAAGCTTTCCCATAAAGTTTGTCTCCTATCGCACATGGAATTGTAAAACTACCAGGATCTTTAAGCTTTTTAGGAAGCTTCTTCTGAATAATTGCCTACACTCCTCACTAAGTGCAATAGTCTCATTATCTTCAAACTTCATTTTCCTGTCAAATATCCTTCATAAACTTTACATAGCTTGGCATTTTTTCTAAGGCTTCAGCAAATGGAATATTAATTGTTGGCATCTTAAAAATTTCCATAAATTTTAAAAATTGCTTATCCAACTCTTGTTGACGAAGTCTCTGAGAAAATGGAGGTGGTGTTTTTTCTAAGTTAACTTTGAGTGGAGAAATAGGTTTTTCAGAATCTGTTAGAGCGTCTTCTTTTGATTCTTTATTTTCTTCTCTCTCAACTTCAATTTCTTTTTGAACCCTACCTTATAACTCTCTTCCACTTCTAAGTTGAACGACTTTTACTTGATCTTTATTCTGGTCTTTTAGATATGTTTCAGTATCACTAGGAAGTGTTCCTTGGGATCTATTGCTTAATGAAATTGCAATTTGTCCAACTTGATTCTCAAGATTTCTGATTGTAGCTCCTTGACTTTGTAACTGATTTCCTATTTGTAACACCACTTCTTCTATAGACAACTTCTTATCTTTAAATTGTGTATTACTATTGAAACCTGGAGGATAAGTAGATCTATAGTTTTTATTATTCCCTTGGTTGTTCTAGTTTCCTAATGGGTTTCCTTGATTGTTCCCCCATTGTTGATTACTACCACCCGTAGTATTATTCCAATTGAACTTGGGATAATTCTTCCAACCTGGGTTATAATAATTTAAAATGGGTTAATCTACTTATTATTTATGGCATTCAAAGTTTCTAATAATGCTTGAGAATCTACCATTTGGCCTAATGAATTCTCTTCAATCATAGAGATTGGTTGAGAAAAAATTATTCCAAATTGGTCTAACTTCATTAAAAATGCAGCAAGTTGATTTGCTAACATAGTAAATACATTTGATTCATGAATATTGGCTACTTTCTTCGGATTCACCCTCTTAGAAGGCCATTAAAAATTATTGGAAGCCATTTCTTCAATTAAAGCTTAAGCTTCATGAAATGGTTTTGACATCAACAAACCACCAGTAGCGACATCGATGATAGATCTAAGAGATCCAGCTAATTCATTATAAAAAGTTTGAATTATTATCCAATCTAGTATAGCATGGTGTAGAAACTTTCTTAAGAGTTCTTTAAATAATTCCCATTCTTCATAAATAGATTCCCCTTTAAATTGATTAAAAGATGTAATACCATTTCTAAGCTTCATAGTTTTTTTATGGTGAAAAACATTTAGCAAGGACTTTTAGTGCTAAATTACCCTATGTTCCGATAGATCCAGGTGCTAATAAATTCAACCACATCATAGCTTTATCCCTTAGTGAGAAAGGAAAAACCTAAGTCTTATGGTATCATCTAATACACCATCGTATTTAAATGCAGCACATAATTCTAAAAAAATGGCAAGATGTAAATTTGGATCTTCAGTTGGTGATCCTCCAAACTGATTATTTGATACCATTTGGATAATAGCAGATTTAAGTTCCAATGAATTAGCCACTACAGTATGTTTTTGAATACTACAAGGAAGTTCATCTACCGTAGGGTTGGCATAATCTCGTAAAGGTATAATTCTTGATGAATTTCAGCATTTGATCATTTTGGTATGTCATTTCTGTAATCTTTTTAGATTTTTCAAAATTTTTAATTTTTTTACTTTTTTTAATTTTTTTAACAGTTCTTTCTAATTCAGAATCGTAGGACACTAGTCCTTCAAAACTTGAACTATGCAGACACTAACATAAAAATAAAATACTATAAAATACACACAAAATAAAATACTATAATAAGATATTCCTAAAATAACTTTTTTTAAATTATAAATAAGACTTTCTAAAAATAGAAATTTTGCTTTCAATAAATATTTGAAATCTTCTCGGGCAACGGCACCAAAAACTTGATCCCCAATAATAAGAGCCTGTGTACATAGTATAACAATGTCTTTGATGATATTTTTCACATTTGTTTCCTTCCTTCACAACAGAATCAAAAACTTAATCCTGTATATAATAAGAATTTAACTTTTTAATTTGAATATATCTATATTGGGATACTACATAAGTATACGTATCGTAATCAAGTAATAGAAGACTTTTTGATGAAGACCTAAATATTGAATCCACAGGAAAAATATGCAATATGCACAAACTTTCTATTTTTAAAAAGGCAATTACTTAAACTATAGATATTTTCTCAGTAAGTAAAATTCAATTTTTTTGGTATTTTTTATATTTTGACAAAACAAAAAAACTTATAAAGATAACTTGAGTTTATGTAAAAGAAAAGTACTTGATATGAAAATATCTTTCTCCTTATCATGAATCAGTAATAAGTATAGGAATTTTGTTGTAGAAATATGCAAATTATGTTGTGTCAAATAGGGGCAATAATATTCTTTACATTTACTAGAGATGCTATAAAGAACATTGGCTAATTTAAAGTTTGAATAGTTTTGAAGACCAGATAGGTAAGGAAAATACAAGCTTTCACTCTAGAGTTCCCTCAATTCCCTCCACCATGGGGCTAACATCTCGTTCAGAACCTAAAACAATAAACCAAGTTGGGGGCTTTAACCTGTCACTTTAAAGTCCTCTGACTCAACTCCCTTCAAATATTATTTCCAAAATTAATTGCACTAAATCATATGAATTATATTATCATTCATACAACCTCATGTGATTCTTTCCAATTGTTGATTGAGACAATACCAGCCTAGTTCTTACATGTTCTCACAAGAAATTTTAACACCTGGATAGGCCAAATCAAGAAGTAAATAAAGTACGTGGATTTAAATCATCACAACTTCCTTCAACATTAAAGATCATTACTCTCCGCAACTCCTATCAAACACTTTTATATACTTATCATTTTAAGGAGAAAGATAAAAAAAACTACTCAGAATCCATGGAGAAAACAAAACCACACTTTAGTTTCAAAATGAAATTTATTGTCAAACCAACAAGAAGTCTCGATTAAAATCAAAAGTAGTTTAATAACAAAAGATAAAAACTTATCTCAAATCCTACACCAAATTGAAATTTCTTTGAATCTCTTCTCTTTTATAACACTCTTGACTCTCACAATAAAACTAAAAACAAAAAGGATAAAGTAAATTTTTTGTGCTTGAAAATCTCTACAAAACTCTCTCAAGAACTCCCCCTTTCCAACACTTTTCAAAACTTTCAAGCACACTTCAAAAAGTCTCAACTTTCTTCTTTTCTAAATCTCCAATAGGTGCCTTGATAACTCTTCAAAATGTGTCCCAATTCTATGTGTTCTCCAAAGAATGCCTCCTTTTAAAAGTCCTTTTTTCATAATTTCATTTCTAGTGGTCATAACCACCCTATTTAGCCAATATGTGCCTCAAATGTCCCTTAAAAATTATGTAAAATGAAGTAAACCGTCACATAACTACCTCTGGCACTTAAGCGTGCGGCATTTGGCGCTTAGGTGTGGCCTTCTCTTTTTCACCAACGCTTAAGGGTCGGATCTGGCGCTTAGGCACCAAAACACTTTAGCACAATTTTCACATTTTGTTTCTCCAAATTTGATCTTTTTTCACTCCTTTTATCATTTTTCACCTTTTTACTTGTACATAAAAGAAAAACACACAAATATCTTCCATTAAAGCATAATATCTCAAAAATAGGTATAAAAATATGTCTAAAAACTCTATTTATTTTAAGTGCATCTATAGCCATGAAATTGAGCTCAATTGATTGATAAATATTGTGTAGATAATTTTCATAATAGTTTTATAAAACAATTGTAGTGATTTTGAATTCATTTGGAGGTTCAATTTGGAGGATTTTGGACATTTGGTCAATTTAGAGGTTTGGGTTAGACTTGGGTCTAGGTTGGGCTAAGGTTGGGATAAGTCCAGATTAATGGTTGAAAATGGTCTATAAGAATTGCATTAAGGGTTCTCAACATCAATTGGTTGCCAATTTTGGGGTTAGGGAATTCAATTTGGTGGAATTTGGGGATATAGCCAATTTGGGGCAAATTTGGGGATTTTGGTCTTGGGTTGAAATTGAATGTAATTGAGGTTTAACCAAGACTTATTAAAGGTCCAATTTGATGTTTATGATTGTTAGGAAGAATTTAGGATTCAAATTGGGGCAATTGAGTGGATCATATGGTTCAATTAGGTGAGATCAAGTCATAGTGTCAAAATTAGTGGTTTTGATTTGAATCAATATTAAGCTTAAAGAATGGGTCAATTAGGCTTGGATTTGGTTTGTATTGATCATATGAAAGATTAATTTGAGTTTAGGATTGAAATTGAGGGGAATTGGGGCAAAAGTGATGGACACTTGAGGTGAATTTAGGTAAATTTGTACTTTAAACGCACTTTGGGGGTTTTGGTCAAAATGGTTAAATTTGCCAAATTGGGTTCAATTAAGGAATGCAAATTGGTTTTCGAGACATTAAAAGTGATTTTGGATGTTTTTGGGGAATTTTGGGGTGCCAAGGGTATTTTTGTAATTTTGGCAAATTTGAGGGTATTTTGGTAATTTTGGAACTTTTTTGTGGATTTCGGCACTTTGGGTATTTTGAAATGGTTTTAAATGATTTTTGAATAATTTTGGGTATTTTTGATGAATTTGAGAATTTTGGTCAAATTTATGGTTTCAAGGGCATTTAGGTAGATTGGGTGGATTTTAGGGCAAAAGGTCAAGTTGGATATTTTGTTAGAATTGGAGTGCCAACCACATTATATGAGTTATAGACCAATGAAATCCTCATTTGGGTCCTCTATGCACTGGTCTTAACTAAACCCTAGCCTAGGGCTAGTGGGTCTAGAGGACCTTCTAAATGAGTGTCCCAAAAGATCAAGGGATCAAACTCAACAATTTTGGGTTTAGGGTTGTAAGTGGATGTATGTGATAGTGAGTGCAAGTGAGTGAACTAGCTCCAGACCAACACCTAAGGTCAACAAGAAAAGAGCTTAGCATAATCTTCTTCTATTATCAATTGAATAAGCAAGTGCCTGCCATCTAGCCCTCAGTTGCCAAGCACTAGTAAAGTTTAAGGACTCAAAGAAGCTCCATACAAGTTCCATCATAGGGTGACCAAGTTGGAATTTCCCTACCAAAGTAAGCTTAACCTCTTCATTTAATGAAATAACCTCCTGAGGAGAAAAATAAACTGCAGGTTCCCCTTTTTTACACCCAAGCGGGTGAATACAGGGAGAAGTCCTTTTGCCAGCTAAAGTATCATGAAACTCCTGTGGAAAAAACTAACTTATCCATATTTTGTAAATTATCCTTAGGGTGACCAACCACCCCAGCATAGGTGGCCTTGGCCCATTGGATATTTGTGTCCAAAGAAATGTTAGTAGCCATTCAGAGCACAGGTAAAAAGGAGATGAACCACCAAACAGAGAACTAGCAAGCCAAAAAATAATGGAACAGTAAACCAAATGACTGCTAAACACTTCCCCACCAAATCCAACAGCAAGAAAGACTTTAGCAGAGAAAACCCACCCCAGCCGCCAATGTGCTCTTCACCACAGACCATATGATGACCCCAACTCAGCCAGAGAAAACAGAAACAAGGACAAACCAGAAGAACAAAAGCAAAAAACTACAGTAATCTGAGGAAAACCTAGTGCAGGAAGAACCTCTAGCCACCAAATAATCAGCAAAGAAGAAGAAGCAAACCTCCCCCACCAGCCTACCAACCAGCCAGAACAAGGAGCCATGGAAACACTAGCAGAGCACCAGCCGCCACCCCAAACAG
>JXCR01103403.1:12873-38546 GCA_002079205.1 Phalaenopsis hybrid cultivar | reverse complement strand
TATATATATATATATATGAAGGGTGGCGGTTGTTCCCTCTGTTGCTCTGCTAGGGTTTCGGCACAATGGCTCAACTTGCTGTTGTAAATGGACTAATCCATGCTACCTTTTGCTTTCAACTGGATTTCTCTCATCCCATCACTGGACATTGCAAGCTCTACGACTCTCAAAGCTTTTACACCTTCCCGGGTTCTGGTTTTTCAAATTTTTACTGTTCCATTGCTTTGCCCATAGTTTTGCCTTTGTTTGTCTTCTATCTACTGCGGGGTTGGTTTAGCTTTGGCATATCACTGGAAGTTTTGACAGCTCAGGGTCCACTATCTTTCTCTATTTCTATAATTCAAAAAGGTTCTTCTTTACTATTCTATTGCTTAGCCTCATTGTGTTTTATGCTTCCCTTTGTTTGGCTGTTTGCTTGGAGCTTTCAACCTGCTGTGAGGTTGAGTTCTTCTGGTTTTTCACTGGCTAAGGACTGTTTTGGGTTAATCTATCTCTGATATACCCCTTCAGTGATGTCAGACCCAAATCCTATTGACATTTCCACCAATATTCAGTGGGCCAAAGCCACTTTTGCTGACATTGTGGGGAAAGGTCAGGAGATAGTGCGGAATCCTGATGATTTGGTTTTTCCACAAGGATATCATGAGGGTCATGACCCTCTTTTCAAACCCATATGCAAGANCCACCAATATTCAGTGGGCCAAAGCCACTTTTGCTGACATTGTGGGGAAAGGTCAGGAGTTAGTGCAGAATCTTAATGATTTGGTCTTTCCTTAAGAATATCATGAGGGTCACGACCCCCTTTTCAAACCCATATGCAAGAAAGGTGGGAAGTTGGCAATCTATTTTACAGAAGAGGATCTAAATGGTCTACTGAATGTCAAAAATTCACCTTAATTGGTAAATTCCAACTTGGCCATCCTAAGATGGAATCTGTGAGAAGATATTTTGATGGACTGAAATTCATAGGGGCTTGGAAAGTAGGCCCACTTGATGACAGACACATACTTATTAATCTCTCAAGGGAGGAAGACTATGCTAGAATTTTCTCCAAACAATCCATCTTGATTGAAGGAATTCCAATGAAGCTTTTAAAGTTGACTCCTGTGTTTGATCCCAATAAAGAACTTCCCATTGTCCCGATATGGTTTAAGTTACCTGGACTTAAATTACACTTTTTCAACCACAAAGTTCTTTTCAATATTGGCAAAGCTTTGGGAAGGCCTTGAAATTGGATGGCCCCACTTTCAACTTATCTAAACCTTCTGTAGCTAGAATCCTGGTGGAAAGAAATATTACTCTACCAGCTGTGGAGGAAATATGGTTAGGCACTGAGCATAATGGCTACTGGCAGAAAATCATAGCTGAACAAAGACATTACTATTGCCATCATTGCAATATGTTTGGCCACACTGATGAGAAATGCTTCAGGCTCCATCCAAACCTCAGAAGGAAGATCCCCAAACATCAATCTGAGGAGATTGCACCACAGAACAAGGAGTTACCTATTTCTACTAATTGTGCTATTAATGTGCTTGAAGTGCTTGAGAAAAATGAACAAGAGCTGCCCCAAGCTATGGTACAAGAGAGTGTGGCACCCAATCCCCAATCTAATCATGAATCACCAACTGAGCACCTCCACCTTATGCCACATTCTAATCAAATTGAACAAACTCTCTGTACTGATCTTTCTACACTTCCTACTGATGAAGAGATTACAGTTATTGAGCTACCAGAGGAGGACCCTTTGATTTTGAAATTAGCCAAGAACCTTGAAGCTCGTTGGTAAGTCCAAAAAACTAAAAAGAAGAAAATACCTCTGGAATTAAAGAACCTAATCTCCTCTTGATCCTCTTTGGAGGATCCCCCCCCCCTCTTTCTTCTAGCTCTATTAGAACTAGGAGAAGAGGGAAATCCACCTCTATTGGTTAATGAATCTAATCTGTTGGAATGTTAGGGGACTTGCACATCCCAAATCCCTTAATAGAATCCTTTCTCTCAACAGGATGTACAAACCTTGGATCATTGCTCTACTTGAACCAATGGTCACTAAAATTGTTAACAGATTTGTGAGAAAATTCCTTGGCTTCCAGCTTCTTATAAATACTAACAATAAAATTTGGCTTCTTTGCAGAAAGGAAGTCCTATGCACTATTCTTAAAGAAGGAGACCAATTCATCCATTTGCAGCTTAACTTTAGTTACTATCAGGGTTTTGCTACCTTCATTTATGCTGGCTGTACAACTACTGCAAGACTAGACCTATGGCAACAATTACAGGAGTTCAGTACCTCTATAAGGGATTTCTGGTTAGTTAGGGGTGATTTCAACAGCCTCTCTTCACCTAGTGAGAAGAAGGGTGGGAGATCTCCTGATATTAATGCAATTAACACATTCAATGACAACATTCAGTCTGCTGGTCTTTTTGATTTGGGGTTTGCATGCCCTAAATTCACTTGGAGAAGGGGGAAGATTTGGGAGAGGCTTGATAGATTTCTGGTAAATGACATATGGTTTAGAGAGTTCCTACATACTTCTGTCCAACACTTGGTTATGTGTGGGTCTGACATAGACCCTTACTTATTCAAATATCTTCATCCTCTTCTAAAACTAAAGCCAAATTTAGATATCTGAACATGTGGTCAATGCATGGGGATTTTATTAATCAAGTAGCAAAGGCCTGGACTGATGTCCATCATCACATTCCAAGTATCAAGCTTTGGATGTTACATAAAAAAGTCAGCAAACATCTCACAAATTGAAACTGGAAGGAGGTGGGGAACATTGATAAGAAAGTCCTTGAAGATGAACAAAATTTTTTGCATTTAGAACAACTCTTATCTTCTGACATAGGGTCTGAAATGGACCTTCAGTCAGCAAATGAAAACTTATTGGACCTGATCAACATGCAAGAGGCTCTCTATGCTCAAAAGGCAAATAAAACCAGGTTTTGTGAGGGTGACAGAAACTCTAAATATTATCATGCTTGCACTAATTATAGAAGGAAAAGCAATACAATTCACAAAATCCTTTCTCAAGAGGGTCACTGGATTTCCAATGCTGAGGGAATTGCTAATGATGCTGTACATTATTTCCAAAAATTGTTCAGAAAAAACTCAATTTCCCACTCAACCATCAATGAAACACTATTTGATAAGGAAGGGGAATTTACTAGAAGTCTATCCCTTACTAACATTCCTGATGGAAATGAAATTTGGGAAGCTTTAAAATCCATTGATAGCACAAAGGTGGCTGGTCCTGATGGATTCACTGCTGATTTCTACAAAAAGGCCTGGCATATAGTGAAGGGTGAGGTTATTGCCACTGTCCAAAGTTTTTTCTTGGGGGATGACCTCCCCAAATACTTCTCCTCTTCTACCATTACACTGGTTCCCAAGGATAAAACTCCTTCCAAATGGGAGGATTTCAGACCCATTAGTCTCACTTCTGTCATTTCTAAGATAATCAGTAAAGTCTTGGTCCAGAGATTACAACCCCACCTAGATAAGCTCATTTACAGGAATCAGTCTGCTTTCATCAGGGATAGAAGCATTGTTGATAATGTGCTTTTGGCCCAAGAATTGGTACTGGACTTGGACAGAATCACTAGAGGAGGCAACTTAATTTTTAAATTAGATATAAAAAAGGCTTATGATACTATAAGCTGGAGTTTCATTGAACAGATTCTGATTGCTAGAGGTTTCTCACCCTCCTTTGTCTCTTTAATCAATAGATGGCTGTCCAATAATTTCCATTCTATCTTCATCAATGGATCCCCTCATGGGTTTTTCAGTTCTTCTAAAGGTATAAAACAAGGTGACCCCCTCCCCCCTACTATCTTTATCTTAGCTTTTGACTACTTATCCAGAAGTTTGAATAAGTTGGCATCTAGGAAACCCCATTCTCTTTATGGTCACAGATCTTCCACATTAATTAATCATCTGGCCTTTGCTGATGACATCATAATCTTTATAAAAGCTTCTAAAGTTGCTGTCAAACTATTAATGCAGAATCTGAAGACCTTTCAGGATGTTTCTGGAATGAAATTTAATAAACAGAAGTGCATCTCCATTTTCAGTAAGCAGTGCAATATTGAGTTAAAGTCTTGGGTTACAGATTTCACTGGTTTCAAAAACAGTTACCTTCCTATGAAATATCTGGGGGCTTTGCTTATCAAAGGAAGAACTAAGAACATCCAATTTGATCATTATAATTGACAAGGTCCAAAGTAATTGCAAGCATGGGAGAATTCTTTTTTATCCAATGGGGGTAGGATCACACTCCTCAAAAGTTTTCTATCTACTTTACCATCCTATTTACTGCAAAGGAACATTCTGAAAAAGTCTTCTCAGAGATTGTTAGAAGGGATCTTTAATAGATTCCTATGCGCTGGCCATAGGAAGCAAAAACACTGGACCTCTTGGGCTAAGGTGTGTAAACCTGTTGAGGAGGTGGGTTAGGCTTCAAGTCTTTCTCCCAAATTATGCACACTAATTTCTGCAAACTCTGGCTCAGATTTAGATCTCAGTCCTCCCTATGGGCTGAATTCCTGTGGGATAAATATTGTAGGTATCAACACCCCACCCAACTCTCTGTGGGTTTAGGGATTCCCCCATTTGGAAAAGGATGTTAAAAGCTAGGGAGGATGCTGAACAATTGTTTGTCTAGGAAATAGGTGAGGGCTTGGTAAACATCTGGTGTGATAATTGGTCCTTGGATGGCTGGCTTCTTCAGGATAAGATTGCTCCAGCTGCCCCTGTGCTTGTGAAAGACATCTGGGCTTCTGGCAAGTGGAACCTTTCTCCAATTCTTCCTTTCTGCAGCCCTTCTCAACTATCTAATATTCAAAAGATGTTTGTAAAACCTGGGGTTAAAGACAGAATAGTTATAAAAAAGAACCCAATCCCCTCTCAGCCTCCCCAACTGGTACACTGGGGACATACCATCTGGAATAAATTCCTTACCCCATCCATGTCCTTTTTCATATGGAGACTCTTCTTAAAACTGATTCCCACTTATGATATTTTGAAATTGAAGGGGCTGAAGGGTCCTTCCAGATGCACTTTCTGCTAGTCTCATGAGGAAACTATTACCCATCTCTTCTTTGATTGCAATTCGGTACAGGATGTGTGGTCTTTTGTGATTGGCAAACTTAGGATCCCAACAATGAATCTCACATGGAAGGTTTTCTATATTAGTTGGTCTGATTGGAGGGTATCTAATCTCCAGGACATCCCCAATATTGTGGCATGGTTTGTGTGGATGGCTAGAAACCAGGCAAAGCATGACAACTCCCATCTTGATCCTATGAGGGTGGGTCTCAATTGTATTGCTTTTATTCAAAAACTGATTAAATTTAAAACGTTTGAGGCTGTGTTGGAGATTGGTCCTTTTCTCAAGCCACATATTTCCAAATTTGTGAAAATTTGCTGGACCCTCCCAAAGTTTAGCTGGACCAAAATTAACATTGATAGAAGCCACAAATCTCAGTCTGCTGGTATTGGTGGGGTATTCAGGAACCATGAGGGTAAATGTATCTTATATTTTCAATCTCTTGTTAATGCTTTTGACTCACTTGAAGCAGAATGTCAAGCTGTATTTTGGGCCATCACCTTAGCCAGATCATGCCTGTTAGATCAGCTATGGGTCGAATCTGACTCCTTGCAACTTATTAACATTATCCATGGGTCTTCAGATACCCCATGGAACCTAATCAGCTGGATCTCTGGTATTGATCAATTGCTTAAATTTTGCTCTATCAAGTTCTCTCATATTCATAGAGAAGGAAATAGACCATCCAATTGGCTGGCTAGAAGGGGTCTCTATACAGAAGAAACTTTACTGAGCAGAATGATCCCCCCACCGGACTTTCTCTTATCCAGTGATCTGTTGCCTCTCCCTTATATCAAGATAACATCTGTAGTGGGTTTGAGAGGTTGCCTTCCTTCATAAAGGCCCTCTCTTGTCTCCTTTTTTTCTTTTCTTCCCCTTTGTATTTTGTTTTGGTTTCTTTAATGAATTANGGACTTAAACTACACTTTTTCAACCACAAAGTTCTTTTCAATATTGGCAAAGCTTTGGGAAGACCTTTGAAAATGGATGGGCCCATTTTCAACTTATTTAGACCTTCTGTAGCCAGAATCCTGGTGGAAAGAAATATTACTCTACCAGCTGTGGAGGAAATATGGTTAGGCACTGAGCATAATGGCTACTGGCAGAAATCATAGCTGAACAAAAACCTTACTATTGCCATCATTGCAATATGTTTGGCCACACTGATGAGAAATGCTTCAGGCTCCATCCAAACCTCAGAAGGAAGATCCCCAGACATCAACCTGAGGAGTTTGCGCCACAGGACAAGGAGTTACCTACTGCTGCTGATTGTGCTGTTAATGTGCCTGAAGTTCCTGGGACAAATGCCCATGATGATACTGAACAAGAGCTGCCCCAAGCTATGGCACAAGAGAGTGTGGTACCCAATCCCCAATTTAATCATGAATCACCAACTGAGCACCTCCACCTTATGCCACATTCTACTCAAATTTAACAAACTCTCTGTACTGATCTTTCTACACTTCCTGCTGATCAAGAGACTACAGTTATTGAGCTACCAGAGGAAGACCCTTTGACATTGCAATTAGCCAGGAATCTTGAAGCTGACTGGCAAGTCNTACTTGAACCAATGGTCACTAAAAATGTTAACAGATTTGTGAGGAAATTCCCTGGCTTCCAGCTTCTTATAAATACTAACAGTAAAATTTGGCTTCTTTGCAGAAAGGAAGTCCTATGCACTGTTCTTAAAGAAGGAGAACAATTCATCCATTTGCAGCTCAACTTCAGTTACTATCACGGTTTTCCTACCTTCATTTATGCTGGCTGTACAACAACTGCTAGACTGGACCTATGGCAACAATTACAAAAGTTCAGTACCTCTATAAGGGATTTCTGGTTAGTTGGGGGTGATTTCAACAGTCTCTCTTCACCTAGTGAGAAGAAGGGTGGGAGATCTCCTGATATTCATCTAATTAACACATTCAATGACAACATTCAGTCTGCTGGTCTTTTTGATTTGGGGTTTACAAGCCCTAAATTTACTTGGAGAAGGGGGAAGATTTGGGAGAGGCTTGATAGATTTTTGGTAAATGACGTATGGTTTAGGGAGTTCCTACATACTTCTGTCCAAAACTTGGCTATGAGTGGGTCTGATCATAGACCCTTACTTATTCAAATATCTTCATCCTCTTCTAAAACTAAAGCCAAATTTAAATATCTGAACATGTGGTCAATGCATGGGGATTTTATTAATCAAGTAGCAAAGACCTGGACTGATGTCCATCATCACATACCAAGTATCAAGCTTTGGATGTTACATAAAAAAGTCAGCAAACATCTCACAAATTGGAATTGGGAGGAGGTGGGGAACATTGATAAGAAAGTCCTTGAAGCTGAACAAAATGTTTTGCATTTAGAACAGCTCTTATCTTCTGACATGGGGTCTGAAATGGACCTCCAGTTAGCCAATGAAAACTTATTGGATCTGATCAACATGCAAGAGCCTCTCTATGCTCAAAAGGCAAATAAAACCAGGTTTTGTGAGGGTGACAGAAACTCTAAATATTATCATGCTTGCATCAATTATAAGAGGAAAAGCAACACAATTCACAAAATCCTTTCTCAGGAGGGTCACTGGATTTCCAATGCTGAGGGAATTGCTAATGATGCTGTACATTATTTCCAAAAATTGTTCAGAAATAATTCATTTTCCCACTCAACCATCAATGATACACTGTTTGATAAGGAAAGGGAATTTACTAAAAGTCTATCTCTTACTAACATTCCTAATGAAAATGAAATTTAGGAAGCTTTAAAATCCATTGACAGCACAAAGGTGACTGGTCCTGATGGATTCACTGCTGATTTCTACAAAAAAGTCTGGCATATTGTGAAGGGTGAGGTTATTGCCACTGTCCAAAGTTTCTTCGAGGGGCTGACCTCCCCAAATACTTCTCCTCTTCTACCATTACACTGGTTCCCAAGGATAAAACTCTTTGCAAATGGGATGATTTCAGACCCATTAGTCTCACTTCTGTCATTTCCAAGATAATCAGTAAAGTATTGGTCCAAAGATTACAACCCCACCTAAATAAGCTCATTTGCAGGAATCAGTCTGCTTTCATCAAGGATAGAAGCATTGTTGATAATGTGCTTTTGGCCCAAGAATTGGTACTGGACTTGGGCAGAATCACTAGAGGAGGCAACTTAATTTTCAAATTAGATATTAAAAAGGCTTATGATACTATCAGCTTGAAGTTCATTGAACAGGTTCTAATTACTAGAGGTTTCTCACCCTCCTTTGTCTCTCTAATCAACAGATGGCTGTCCAATAATTTCCATTCTATCTTCATCAATGGATCCCCTCATGGGTTTTTCAGTGCTTCTAGAGGTATAAAACAAGGTGACCCCCTCTCCCCTACTATTTTTATCTTAGCTTTTGACTACTTATCCAGAAGTTTGAATGAGTTGGCATCCAGGAAATCCCATTCTCTTTATAGTCACAGATCTTCCACATTAATTAATCATTTGGCCTTTGCTGATGACATCATTATCTTTACAAAAGCTTCGAAAGTTGCTATCAAACTATTAATGCAGAATCTGGAGACCTTTCAGGATGTTTCTGGAATGAAATTAAATAAACAGAAGTGCATCTCCATTTTCAGTAAGCAATGCAAAATCGAGTTAAAGTCCTGGGTTACTGATTTCACTGGTTTCAAAAACAGTTACCTTCCTATGAAATATCTGGGGGCTTTTCTTATCAAAGGAAGAACTAAGAACATTCAATTTGATCACATAATTGACAAGGTCCAAAGTAAATTGCAAGCATGGGAGAATTACTTTTTATCCAATGGGGGTAGGATCACACTCCTTAAAAGTGTTCTATCTGTTTTACCATCCTATTTACTGCAAATGAACATTCTAAAAAAGTCTTCTCAGAGATTGTTAGAAGGGATCTTTAATAGATTCCTATGGGCCGGCCATAGGAAGAAAAAACACTCAACTTCTTGGGTTAAGGTGTGTAAACCTTTTGAGGAGGGTGGGTTAGGCTTCAAGTCTTTCTCCCAAATTATGCACACTAATTTCTACAGACTCTGGCTCAAATTTAGATCTCAGTCCTCCCTATGGGCTGAATTCCTGTGGGGCAAATATTGCAAGTATCAACACCCCACCCAACTCTCTGTGGGTTTAGGGGATTCCCCCATTTGGAAAAGGATGTTAAAAGCTAGGAAGTACGCTGAACAATCGTATGTCTGGGAAATTGGTGAGGGCTTGGTAAACATCTGGTGGGATAATTGGTCCTTGGATGGCTGCCTTCTTCAGGATCAGAATGCTCCAGCTGCTCCTGTGCTTGTGAAAGACATCTGGGTTCATGGCAAGTGGAACCTTTCTCCAATTCTTCCTTTCTGTAGCCCTTCTCAACTATCCAATATTCAGAAGTTGTTTGTAAAACCTGGGGTTAAAGACAGAATAGTTATAAAAAAGAACCCAATCCCCTCTCAGCCTCCCCAACTGGTACACTGGGGTCATACAATCTGGAATAAATTCCCTACCCCATCCATGTCTTTTTTCATATGGAGACTCTTCTTAAAATTGATTCCCACTGATGATATTTTGAAATTGAAGGGTCTGAGGGGTCCTTCCAGATGCACTTTCTGTCAGTCCCAAGAGGAAACTATTACCCATCTTTTCTTTGACTGCAATTAGGTACAAAAAGTTTGGTCTTTTGTGAATGGTAAACTCAGGATCTCAACGATGAATCTAACATGGAAGGTTTTCTATATTTGCTGGTCTGATTGGAGGGGTTCTAATCTTCAGGACATCCCCAACATTGTGGCTTGGTTTGTGTGGATGGCTAGAAACCAGGTAAAGCATGGCAACTCCCATCTTGATCCTATGAGGGTGGGTCTCAATTGTATTGCTTTTATTCAAAAACTGATTAAATTTAAAAAGCTTGAGGCTGTGTTGGAGATTGGTCCTTTTCTCAAGCCACATATTTCCAAATTTGTGACAATTTGTTGGACCCTCCCAAAGTTTGGCTGGACCAAAATTAACATTGATAACAGCCACAAATCTCAGTGTGCTGGCATTGGTGGGGTTTTCAGGAACCATGAGGGGAAATGTATCTTATATTTTCAATCTCCTGTTAATGCTTTTGACTCACTTGAAGCAGAATGTCAAGCTGTATTTTGGGCCATCACCTTAGCCAGATCATGTCTGTTAGATCAGCTATGGGTAAAATCTGACTCCTTGCAACTTATTAACATTATCCATAGGTCTTCAGATACCCCATGGAACTTAATCAGCTGGATCTCTAGTATTCATCAATTGCTTAAATTTTGCTCTATCAAGTTCTCCCATATTCACAGAGAAGTAAATAGACCATCCAATTGGCTGGCTAGAAGGGGTCTCTATACAGAAGAACCTTTAGTGAGCAGAAGGATTCCTCCCCCACTAGACTTTCTTTTATCCAGTGATCTGTTGCCTCTCCCTTATAACAGATAACATCTGTTGTTGGTTTGAGTNTATATATATATATATATATATATATATATATATATATATATATATATATATATATATATATATATAAATAGTGTTGCTGTGAAGACTGTTCTAGGAGCTGGCTGGATCTTGAAGAGGTTACTTTGGCTTGGTTTGATCTTTCAGCATTGTTCTCTATGGCATTATTGGGGGAAGTTGAGGCTTTTTGCAGACTTGGAAAAGCTTTTACTGTTCCATTGGTCAGCTGAAGTTGCTTTTCTCCTTACTCCTTTTAGCTGGTGTTTGTGGTTGGTCGGGACCTATCTCTGTTGTTTCTTTGTGTCTCTGTAATTTGTTTGGGGTAGCTGAGGATTTGCTGCCTTAGTGAAGCTTTTATTGCTTTGGGTAGTTGAAGCTGCTAGCTTACTTTCTTCTCTTTAGCTGGTGGTTTGTTTTTTGTCATGGAGTCTATTTCTGTTGTCCCTTTCTATGGTTGGGATAGGTACCTGCCTTGCCTTTCTCTGATTTGGGGGTACTGGTCTGGTGAACCAAGACCACCCCTATTGATTTGGTAACTAACTTGCTATCGACCAAAGCCACCTATGCTGGGGTGGTTAGAAATCCCTCCTCCCCTTTTCTGGATCCTGATTTACTAGTCTTCCCTCAGGAATTTCATAATACTGCTGCTGGGAGAGGATCTACCTTTTGCATTCACCCTGTGGGTTCTAAAGATGGGGAACCAGCTGCTATTTTCTATGAAAAAGAGATTGCTGACTTAAACTTGGAGGTTCAATTCACTCTAATTGGTAAATTCAGTTTGGGCCATTCAAAGATGGAACTTGTAAGTAAATATTTTGAATCACTGAACAATTCAGAATGGAAGCTAGGGCTGCTGGATGGTAGGCATCTCCTAATCCAGCTGACCAAAGAAGAGGACTATGCCAGAATATTTGCAAAGCAATCCATCATCATAGTTGAAACAAAAATGAAAATTTTAAAATGGTCACCTGATTATGATCCATCACAAGAACCTCCCACAGTGCCTATATGGTTTAAGCTACCTAAACTGCCTTTGCATCTTTTTAAATTGAATGCATTGTTCAATATAGGGTGCACCTTGGGCACACCTTTCAAGGTTGATGCTGCTACTTTTAATAAGACCAGACCAGCCAGTGCAAGAATCTTAGTGGAAAGGGATGTTACCCTTCCTGATGTCAAGAGAATTTGGATTGGGGACACTCAGAGGGGGTTTTGGCAAGAAGTAATCATGGAGAAAAGACCACATTATTGCCAACATTGCAAAATGTTTGGACATAATAGGAAAAGATGCTATAGGTTGAAAACCCCCATTAGAAGGGTTTACCAACAACCTCAGCAGGAGTTGGAGGATGCCAATATCAACATCCAGGAAGTTGGAAGTATAGAAGTGCAAAAGAAGACCTTGATTTCTGAAGGGACTGATAAGTCTCTCACCCCAAAGGACTCACCCTGTGTGGCAGGGATAGTTAGAAATGGTAGCAAAGTTGCTGGCCAAATCTCTACGAAGGCTAAGAAACTGGAGATCCAACCAAAGCCTGAGTTAGTGGGAGAGGAGATACTTGCCTCCCCATCTCCCAGAAATGTGAAGAACCAAGTAGTGGATTTAGTGGTGGCATCCCCTAGTCAGAAACTAGTAGAAGCTATGAATAAAGAGCTGGAGTCAGATTGGCAAATTCAGAAAGCTAAGAGGAAAAAGAACTATAAATCAAAAGGACAAGATCTTGGAAAAGGAAAGGAGCTTCAGAGCCTGGAGGTTCATATCAATCAGATAAAAAATGGGTTCTAACAAAATAAGGGGGAGGACTAGGTCCAGGTCCCAACCTTACTCTTCTCCCCCCTCCCAATGATCAATCTGTTGTGCTGGAACATTAGGGTGATTTCCCACCCCTTATCCTTAAAAAGACTTAAATATCTAAATAAAAAGCATAAACTTTGGTGCATAGCAATTTTGGAACCCATGGTTCATCTCAACACTTTGAAAATTGCAAAAGTTTTCCCTGGCTTCAATCTGTTCACTAATATTAGCAACAAAATCTGGGTTTTTTTCTAGGAAAGAAATGAAGTGCTCTATCTTACTTAACTGAACCCAAATCTTACATATGAATCTCAGTTTTATGGATATGGAAGTTTTTGCTTTTTTTGTCTATGTTGGCGGTTCTAAAGCAGCTAGAATTTATTTGTGGGAATCCTTACAGCTCATCCAAGGTTCAATTGACAAGGCCTGGCTGGTGGGAGGAGAATTCAATTGTATTTCCTCTCCTGTTGAGAGGAATGGAGGCAGACCTCCCAACCATCAATATATCACTCTTTAATGATAATATCCAAAAAGTTGGGTTGTTTGACCTGGGGTTTAGTGGTCCTACCTTTACCTGGAGAAGGAAGGACTTGTGGGAAAGGTTCCAAAGAGTTCTTTCCAATGACAATTGGATCCACAAGTTCTTGCAGACATCTGTTACCCATCTAAGCCTAGCTGGATCAGACCACAGGCCTTTACTGATCACTATAGGAAATAAGATGACTAACAAGAAAAGCTCCTTCAGATATCTGAATGTGTGGTCTGAGCACTCAAATTTCTTGAATATTATTAAATAACATTGGAAGAAGGACCTTCACCCTTACCCCTTCATCAACCATTGGATAAATCAGAAGGAGGTAGCCAAAGCTCTTAAGCAGTGGAGCTGGAACACTTTTGGAGACCTCATTTTGATTGTAGAGAAGGCTGAAAAGGAGGTAACTGAGCTGGAGGAGGAGCATAGCAAAGGGAGGATTAATGAGGTTGTTCTTCTTGAGCAAATGAGAGACTCTTAAATGCTATTCAGTGGCAGGATCATTTCCTTCAACAAAAGACAACAAAAACAAAATTTGCTGAAGGAGATAGGAACACTAAATTCTACCATGCTTGCATTAAATATCAAAGAAAATGTAACACTATCCACTCTATCAAGGACCAGAATGGTACTTGGCTCAGGAAGGAAGAGGAAATTGCTGAAAGTGTTGTGCAGTATTGCCACAGCCTAATGAATGGGACCATCAGTGAAAGAGTGACAGCAGTTTGTTTACTTACAGCAAGAAGTTTACTGCTAATCTGCACTTAAATGATATTCCTGATGAGGAGGAGATTAAAATTGCTTTGAATTCTATTGATAGTTCTAAATCTGCTGGACCTGATGGGTTTACTTCAGACTTCTACAAGAAGGCATGAGAAGTTATCAAGGAAGAGGTGATCAAAGCTATCCAACATTTTTTCAAAGGAAACTCACTCCCTAACTATTTTAGTGCTTCTACTATTGTTTTCATCCCAAAGAGCTCTATAAAATACAGCTGGAATCAATACAAAACTTTGAGTCTAAACAATGTCATAAGCAAGACCATAAGTAAAATTATTGTCCACAGGCTTCAGCCTGTTTTACCTCAACTTATCAGCATTAACCAAGCTGACTTCGTGAAAGGTAGAAGTATTGGGGATAACATCTACCTGGCTCAAGAACTTCTACAGGATTTGGAGAAACCTTGCAGAGGGGGAAATGCCATTTTTAAGCTTGATCTAATGAAGCCTTATGACATGGTAAACTGGGATATCATCATTGAATGCTTGGAGGATAGGGGTTTTTCCAGGGAGTGCTGCAAGATGATTAAAAGATGGTATGAGGATAACATAAACTTAGTTTTCATAAATGGTAAAGCCCTTGGTTTCTTTAAAGCCACCAGAGGGCTTAAATAAGGTGACCCATTGTCCCCCATCATTTTTATACTTGTGTTGGACTACTTCTCTAGACTGATGGACTACAAGGAGAATAGGAAAAGCTTCAACTCTTATCACAATATAGCTAAGATGGACATAAGCCATCTGATCTATGCTGATGACATCCTGTTGTTCACTAGGGCTTCTAAGTCTACTACCAAGTTCATTATGGAGTGTCTTCAACATTTCCAATAGATGTCAGGTCTAAAGGTAAGCAAGGACAAATGTGAGATTCTAATCAGCAAAAGAGCCTCTCTACCAATCAAGCAATGGGTGCATTCTTACACTGGTTTCTCTAGCTTGAGTCTCCCCTTCAAATATTTGGGAATTCACCTAACCAGAGGAAGAAGAAAATTGATCCAATTTGATGAGGTTATTGATAAGATAACTTCTACTCTTCAGGGGTGGTCTAACTCCTTTTTGTCCAATGGTGGTAGGATCACCGAACTTAAGAGCATTCTTACCTCTGTCCATTTGTATGCACTCCAAGTGGCTACAATGAAAAGAAGTACCTCTTTGATGCTGGAAAGAACTTTTAACAGATTTCTGTGGGCTAGGAATAGAAAACAAGTAGCTTGGGCTAGCTGAAAAAAAGTGGCTAAACCATGGGAGGCTGGTGGTTTAGGTTTTAAAGGTTTGCACTAGATGCAACACATTAGCCTGTGTAAGCTTTAGATTAAATTCAGACAAAATGAAAGCTTGTGGGCCAATTTCATGTAGGCTAAATACTGTAAATTTGTCCACCCTAGGGAGGTCACTAGGAAGGTGGGAGACTCCAGAATTTGGGTCCAGATGCTAAAGGCCAGAGAAGACATTGAAAAGCTGCTAAGATGGGATTTGGGACAATGGAATATTTATTTCTGGAATAACAATTGGTGTTCTAATTATTATTTGGAACCTTTGCAGGATGAAAAGGAGGGGAATTTATTGGTCAAGGACTGCTGGGTTGGCAATGTATGGTTTGAAGACTTCTTGAGGAGTTTTCTGGAGCAGTCTGTCAGCTACATCTCTACTATCCAATTTGACAAAAAAAATAAGGATCAACTTAATTTGATGAACATGACTAGAGCTAGTATCTCAAAAGATATCCAGAACTATTTATACAGCTAGGAAACCTGCCAGTGGAATGTTTCCTCTTGCCAAAAACACCTTACCCCTTCCATGTTGTTCTTTTCTTGGAGAGTTCTTAATAACCTTCTCCCTACTTACGATATTCTGAAACTAAAAGGCCTGAAGGGTTCTTCTAGATGCCATCTATGCAAGCTTGATCAGGACACTAGGGATCATGTATTCTTCAGGAGCAATTTTGCTAGGGAGGTTTGGAATAGATTGACTTCCCAAATGAACATCAACCTGATTAACATTGGTTGGGATAACATTACATATTGTACTAAAGATTGGAAAGAGATAAATCTCATGCCAATTCCCTTCATTGTTGCTTGGTTTATTTGGATGGCTAGAAACATGGCCAAACATGAGGAGAGGGAGGCCAGTGATACATGGGTGATGTCTAACTGCTGAGCTTACCTAAATAAGGTGATAAACTGGAGGAAGTTCCCCAATATCCTGCAGACCATAACTTACATGGGTACTAACAACATTAAGATCATCAAGGTGAGATGGGAGAGACCTCCTTATCCTTTCATTAAAATTAAAATTGATGGAAGCTACACAAACAAGAGAGCAGGTATTGGGGGAATTTTCAGAGATCACAAAGGGAACACTTTGTTGTTCTATAAGGCCCCTTATATAGCTGATGATGCTTTAGAAACTGAAGTTGCTGCTCTATATTAGGCATTAAATTTTGCTAAGGAGAGTAAGTGGAAGTGGATTGTTGCTAAAGTGGACTCCTCCCTGCTGGTGGAGTTAANGAGATGGGAGAGACCTCCTTATCCTTTCATTAAAATTAAAATTGATGGAAGCTACACAAACAAGAGAGCAGGGTATTGGGGGAATTTTCAGAGATCACAAAGGGAACACTTTGCTGTTCTATAAGGCCCCTTATATAGCTGATGATGCTTTAGAAACTGAAGCTGCTGCTCTATATTGGGCATTAAATTTTGCTAAGGAGAATAAGTGGAAGTGGATTGTTGCTAAAGTGGACTCCTCCCTGCTGGTGGAGTTACTCAATTTTAAGATGTCTTCATCTTGGCATATCAATCAATGGATTCACATAATTAAAAATCTCAGCACTGAAAGTAAGATTCATTTCTCATTTGTGTATAGGGACGCGAATGGACCTGCAAATTTCCTAGCTATGGAGGGTGCTAATGCTGATCATCCTGAGGTATCCTCAATCCTCTCCCCCTCCCTACACTTACAAACTCAGAGGNAGATGTCTTCATCTTGGCATATCAATCAATGGATTCACATAATTAAAAATCTCAGCACTGAAAGTAAGATTCTTTTCTCATTTGTGTATAGGGACGCGAATAGACCTGACAATTTCCTAGCTATGGAGGGTGCTAATGCTGATCATCCTGAGGTATCCACAATCCTCTCCCCCTCCCTACACTTACTAACTCAGGGTGACAAGCTACAAATTCCTTACCTAAGAGTGCAAAAATGATTGTTGGGATAGTGGTTGAGGCCATGTGTAGTCATGTTCTGATACTGTGGTTGTATTCCTCTTGTTATTGGGTGTTCAGAAGTTTAGTGTTGCTTGGGGGCTATTTTCTATATATATATATATGTATATATACATATATACAGTGTCGTTTATTTCTCCTNTTTTAAAAATTGTTCTAGCTTATTTATTTACTAATTTGAACAAGCATGATCGAGTTTTAATCGAGCCAAATTTGAGTTGTTCATTGAGTGCATTGGTTCATTTACAACCCTAGGCGTATGCCTCCAGGTGCTTGAGGCGTCACCTCAAATTCGTAATTTAAATTAGGTATTAATACCTCTACATCCTCATGCAACATCCACATCACACAAATTAAAATTTAGGGTTGGAACACTGTTCCAAGAACTTCATAGCTTCTTCCATTTTGCATCACCTATCATCTCAATCTCATATGCACTTCGTCCGAGCCTTCAATCGTCATCTTGATTGTGAGCATCGAAGTGCAACGTCAAAGGACTGTCTGGAGCCCTTATGCGTCGACATTCAATGGTGAAGTCAAGCGACTTTCTCTTCCACTCTTCCTAAAAGCGCTACAGTTCTTATGATATTTTTTTCATGCATTCGACTTACCCAAAGCCTCTTATATTTTGCTTTTACAATGAAGGAGCATTCATCCCGAGCAACTTAAGGTTTGATTGTAATTTTTTTAATTGATTTAATTTTAGAATTTTCAAATATATGTATTTAATTGTTATTAAATTATTAAATTTATAAATTAGTTTAAATTAATTTTAGTTGCAAATATGCACTTCCTCGAAATTTTAAACTCATTGGGATTGGCTTTGTGAATGTCATTATATATTTGTTGATTCATTTGAATAAATTTAACTTTTTTTTTATTAGAATGGGTGTCGGTGCAAAATGAAAAGATCCAATTTGGAAATATGGGACTCATGTTGAAGTGTCAGGAGAAGGTGCAAAGAAGTGATATGTTTACTTGAAATGTAAATTTTGTGATAATTGGTAGTGTTAAGAGATTTAAAGATCATTTGGTTTGCACACATCTAAATGTTGGAGCATGTGAGAAAGTGTTAGCGAAGTAAAAAAAGAGTCCCTTGAAAAAAAAATGTCACTTATAAAGAAACGATGCAAAAAAAAATTGTAAGAAATGATTTAGAATAGTTCATATTTTGGCTCTCAACATGATAGTTCCAGTAGTGGAAGTCATTTGCTTTTTTTCTTATAGAGGAACTCATGGATTAATGGTTATTTTTGTCGTGAATGTGGATGATGAGAATATGAACCCTTAAACAATTTCTCCGGCTCTTACAAAAGAACATAGAAATAGAGTATGTTTAGATTTTACAAGATGTTTTAATGAGAATGGAATCCTAGATATGATTCATTCTTTTTGAAATTATGGGCAAGGGCTACATCTTCTTATCATATTTGAGCTGTGAACTTCGTTGTTAGATGGGGAGGTCAAAATTATGACAAGAATAATTGATGAAGTGAAAAAAAAACATGAGTTAAGACAGGAGTTACTATAACGTGAAATGGTTATCTTTGAAATATTATAAATTATCTTATTAACAACCCTCATGGGATGGTATTTTTTAAATATGTTGATGCATTGACCTTTGTAAAAGATGCAAAATTGCTATTTAAAATGCTTGATGATGTTGAAGAAGTTGGGGAGAGCATAGCCGTTCAAGTTAAGATAATGCAAGTGCATATAAAGCTCAGGAAGTATGTTAATAGAGAAAATGAAGCATCTTTATTAGAATATGTGCTGCTCATTATCTTGATTTAATGCTTGAAAAGTTTGGACAATTGCCACAACATAAATTTGCTTTGCTTAAAGCAAAGACAGTGAGTAAATTTATTTCAATTATTTTTTGGGTATTAAGCTTGATGTTAAAATTCATAGATAAAGAACTTATTCGACCAACAATTACAATATTTACCACGGCTTTTTTGACTTTGCGAAGAATTCAAACTTCAAAGGCTATGTTTGCTTCTGAAGAATGGTATAAAAGTTATTGGGCAAAAAAATCAGAAGGAAAGCAAGTGAAGAAGATAAGTATGAGAGATGATTTATTTGGATGCAGTGTTAGTTATGCTCTGAATACTTCTGAAAGTATTATGATGATTGATGTTGAGAGAGCTCATGCTATGAGATTTATTTATGAAGATATAAGCACAACAAATGAGAAAATAACAAAAGATTTTGGAGGATGAGAAACAACTTACAAAAAAATATGGGAAATCATTGATGTGAAATGGGATTGTTAGCTACATCAACATTTACATGCTGTTGCATATTATTTGAATCTACAATTTTACTACGACAGATTTTCATGTGCATAAAGTGGTTAAGATCGGTTTATATGCATGCATGTTTATAATTATCCCCTACTTTGACTATCTTAAAGTCCGNTAATTTTAGTTGCAAATATGCACTTCCTCAAAATTTTAAACTCATTGGGATTGGCTTTGTGAATGTCATTATATATTCATTGATTCATTTGAATAAATTTAACTTTTTTTTTATTAGAATGGGTGGCGGTGCAAAATGAAAAGATCCAATTTGGAAATATGGGACTCATGTTGAAGTGTCAGGAGAAGGTGCAAAGAAGTGATATGTTTACTTGAAATGTAAATTTTGTGATAACTGAATTACTGGTGGTGTTAAGAGATTTAAAGATCATTTGGTTTGCACACATCTAAATGTTGGAGCATGTGAGAAAGTGTCAGCGAAGTAAAAAAAGAGTCCCTTGAAAAAAAAAAAATGTCACTTATAAAGAAACGATGCAAAAAAAATTGTAAGAAATGATTTAGAATAGTTCATATTTTGGCTCTCAACATGATAGTTCCAGTAGTGGAAGTCATTTGCGTTTTTTCTGATAGAGGAACTCATGGATTAATGGTTATTCTTGTCGTGAATGTGGATGATGAGAATATGAACTCTTAAACAATTTCGCCGGTTCTTACAAAAGAACATAGAAATAGAGTATGCTTAGATTTTACAAGATGTTTTTATGAGAATGGAATCCTAGATATGATTCATTCTTTTTGAAATTGTGGGCAAGGGCTACATCTTCTTATCATATTTGAGCTGTGAACTTCGTTGTTGGATGGGGAGGTCAAAATTATGACAAGAATAATTGATGAAGTGAAAAAAAACATGAGTTAAGACAGGAGTTACTATAACGTGAAATGGTTATCTTTAAAATATTATAAATTATCTTATTAACAACCCTCAAGGGATGGTATTTTTTAAATATGTTGATGCATTGACCTTTGTAAGAGATGCAAAATTACTATTTAAAATGCTTGATGATTTTGTTGAAGAAGTTGGGGAGAGCATAGCCGTTCAAGTTAAGATAATGCAAGTGCATATAAAGCTCAGGAAGTATGTTAATAGAGAAAATGAAGCATCTTTATTAGAATATGTGCTGCTCATTATCTTGATTTAATACTTTAAAAGTTTGGACAATTGCAGCAACATAAATTTGCTTTGCTTAAAGCAAAGACATTGAGTAAATTTATTTCAGTTATTTTTTGGGTATTAAGCAAAGACAGTGAGTAAATTTATTTCAATTCATAGATAAAGAACTTATTCAACCAACAATTACAATATTTACCACGGCTTTTTTGACTTTGCGAAGAATTCAAACTTCAAAGGCTATGTTTGCTTTTGAAGAATGGTATAAAAGTTATTGGGCAAAAAAAAAAGTGAAGAAGATAAGTATGAGAGATGATTTATTTGGACATAGCGTTAGTTATGCTCTGAATACTTCTGAAAGTATTATGAATGATTGATGTTGAGAGAGCTCATGCTATGAGATTTATTTATGAAGATATAAACACAACAAATGAGAAAATAACAAAAGATTTTGGAGGATGAGAAACAACTTACAAAAAAATATGGGAAATCATTGATGTGAAATGGGATTGTTAGCTACATCAACATTTACATGTTGTTGCATATTATTTGAATCTACAATTTTATTACGACAGATTTTCATGTGCATAAAGTGGTTAAGATCGGTTTATATGCATGCATGTGTATAATTTTCCCCTACTTTGACTATCTTAAAGTCCATGATAAACTTGAAGATTATCAATTGAAGAATAGAATGTTTGGATTTAGAGCAACTCAAGCATACTACATGACACACTCACCTTGTAAATTTTATTTATCTATAATTTTAAATATATGGGTTTATCATTTATATATGAAATTATTATCTTCATACTTGTTGCTATTTTTATTTAATCTTTTGCTAGAACATTAGTGGGCATAATTCAGAGATGACGCGACTGAATTCAAAAATTTTGATATGAAAGTTTTAGCCTTGTTCAACTTCCACATGTGAGCATAATTGAAGCATATTTAACCAACTGCATACAAAGTGAACAAATCGATTGGCTACATGTCAAATTAGTAAGTTAGTATATTTTATTTTCAATAAAAAAAATGAAAGATAGACACCCAAAGCTTCAGAAACACGAATTATGGTGAGGAATAGATCCTTTGACTCCTGATGATATTATGTATGATGATGAATGAATAGCGTCCAAGAATAATGAAGGATTTCGGTTTGAAGATGAAAAAATGTCTTTTAATGATGATAATGAAGATATAAATATTAATATTAAACCAAGTCAATGAGATATCAAACTTAGAGTGACTTTTACCTCACTAACGTTTAAAAGATAGAAGCAAAGTGGGGTTGGAGCTTCAAAAAAATCTAAAGGTAAATCCGTAATTAAAATATAATTAATTCCTTAGTTATGTTACTAATTTATTATTTTATTTAAAATTATATTAAATTCAATGTGAATTAATGTACGAAGTAAAATGAAAGATGCGAAACTTGAAGAAGATTGAAGATGATAACATAGAGTTCGAAGATGATAGAATTATTTTATATTATGATTCTTTCAAAGATGATGTAAATGATGAGGATGATACCACCATGGATCTTGATTCTTGTGACATATTTAAATTCTAAGTTCAATGTCCAAATCTTATTTCAAATTTTTTACTTTATATTTGGGATTTGAAATATTATATGCATGTGTTAATAAGTGTTGACATCTATTGACATATTTAAATTCTGAGTTCAATGATCAAGATTTGTGGTTTGTCAAATGTCATGTTTATGAATTTTCTTTAATTTTATGAGTTTTTACTTTTTAGTTTTGAGGCTTACACCTCGCCCCTTAAAGAAATAGCTTATGTCTCGATTTCACCTTGCATTAAACTGATGACCTTTAGCCCTTTGTTAAAGCAATTTCTTTCTCATTTTTCATCCACCTATTATGAGAATAAAAGGAGCAAAAGAAGGAGAGAAGCTAGGGATAGGAAGCTCACCTTCAGAATATAAGGTTAGATTCTCGCGTCGGGTTTGGTGAAGAAATCAATCCACTTGAGCTAAAATATTGTTCTCCTAACTTAGATGTTAAATAACATTGTCATTGCTGGGTCTTAAGCTCTGAATGTGAAAGGTGAAAGGTTGCACTAGGCAGTCAACAACTAGTTTAAAATTTGTCTAAAAAGTATGCCATGAATCTTTTAAATTCTTATGTAAATGTTAAGTCGCCCCCTGGAAGTGACACGATGTATCTTCTTTATACCGTGAAAAGTGTGTAAAAGTCGCTGTAACAGTGTCTGAGTTTAGTGCCAAATAAGCAATGTTTCTCACATTATAGACGAATGTCGATGAAGAAGTTTGTTCATAAAACTAATATTATAGGATCTCGGAATATAAAAACTTTCACTGGTAAATTCTTTGAATTAGTTGATAAGAAGATAAATATCTGATGTATTCAAGAAACTAAATGATTTGAAGAAAAGACTAAATAAATTGATACTTAGGTTTTAAATTTTAGTACTCAGGTAGGAGTCGTTGTAGAAATGGTGTAGATCTAATTATAAATAGAGTTTGAAAGTTAATGTTGTAGAAATTTATAAAACTGGAGATAAAATTACAGCTTTAAAGATTATTGTTGATACTAAAACTTTTAAGGTTATAAGTGCTTAATCTCCACAAGTAGGTTTAAATATGTGTTCAAAAGAAAGATTTTGGAATGACTTAGGAGAATTAATATAAATGGTACCTCTTGAAGAAAAAAAATTTATTGGAGAAGATTTAAATTGACTGTTGTAAGAGTGGTGAACGATTTTAAAAATATTTGTGGTGGCTACGATTTTGGAGTGATTAATGAAGAAGGTAGAATCATATTAGATTTTGCTTTAATGTATGCTTTTATTATTGTTAATACATTATTTAACAAAAATAATGAGCATATTGTTATTTATAAACATGGATCTAGTAAACACAAATTGATTATTTTCTTATGAGAAAAAATATTTTGGAGAGTGTAAAGATATAAGATCATTCTTAGTGAAAATTTAAGTACGCAACATCGATTATTATTTTTTGATTTTAAGATGAAGAGTTGTAAGATAAAAAATTCAATAAAACATTATCATAGAATTAGATGAGGGCACTTAAAAGACAAATAAAATTATTTTTATGTGTACACTTCAAGATTTCAAGATTTTGGATGTTCATGGAGAATTGAATTCTACATGAGATAAATTAACAAACGCTATTAAACAAGTGACAAAATATGTATTTGGAGAATCAAAAGAAAATACTTTTATAAATAATAATAGTTGGTGGTGGAATAATAATGTGCAAGAAAAGATAAAATAAAAGCATTTGTGTTTTAAAAATGGGTTTCTATGTAAAAGCGTAGAGAATTGGAAAAAATATAAAGGGTGTCCAAAAGAAAATTTGTGATGTTTAAAATTATATTTTTACTGATTTTTATAATAGATTAGATACTTAAAAAGGTGAAAAATATATGTATAAACTAGTTATGCAAAGAGAAAAGAAAAGTAAATATTTAATTCAAGTAAAATATATTAAAGATGAAAATCAAAAAGTGTTTTCCTTAGAGGAAGATATTTAACATAAGTGGGTGAGCTATTTTTGATAAATTTTTCAATAATTTTTTTGAAAATATGATCAATCTTAGTGAGTTTAATTTCGTTAAGCATTAGTAAAAAAGAAGTTGATGATGCTTTAAAAAAAACAAAGTGTGAAAATCATTAGGACCTGATGATATCTCAATTGAAGGTGAAAATGTTTAGGTGATTTGAGAGTTTCTTGGCTTACTAAACTCTTTAATATTATTTTAAAAACTAAAAAGATACTTGAGGAATAGAGGAAGAGTATTTTGGTCTCTATTTTTAACAATGAAGGGGATGCACAAGAGTGCAAATTATAGAGGAGTTAAGCTGATGTGTCATACTTTAAAATTATGAGAGAGGACATTTGAACATATGTTAAGACGTAATGCAAAGATTTTCCATAATCAGTTTGGATTTATGTCGGACATGTCTATTATGGAAGCTATACATTTATTTTGAGGTTTGATGGAGAAGTACAAAGAGGATAAGGATGATCTACATATGATTTTTGTTGTTTTAGGAAATGCTCACGATTAGGTTCCAAGAGAAGTTCTTTGGAGAGTTTCAGACAAGAATTGTGTTGATATGAGTTATATTCAAGTCGTTAAAGATATGTGTACTAGAGCTGTTACTTTTGTTTGAATAGAAGGAGGATTCATCAAATATTTTCCTATTTCAGTTGGATTACTTGAGAAATCAACTTTAAGCCCATATCTTTTTGCTTAAGTTATGGATTCTCTTACACGACATCTATCGGAGGATGTATCTTGGTGTTTACTTTTCGTTGACGATTTTCTTCTTGTGGATAAGGCTAGAGAAAGAGTTGAGGAAAAAATTGAATTTTAGATGTCTACATTGGAGTCTAAAGGTCTTCGTTTGAGAAAATTAAAAACTGAATACATGGAATGTAATTTAGTAGTAGTTCTAGTGGCAGAGTTGTAACTATGAGTGATCAAATTATTAAAAGTTGTGATCGTTTTAGATATCTTTGGTTTATTGTTCAAAAGTGATGGTGATATTGATGGGGATGTTATTAGTAGAATTCAAGTCGGTTGGTTGAAGTGGAGGAATGCATCAGACCTATTTTGTGATAGAAAAGTACAGCTTAGACTGAAAGGACAATTATATAAGATGATGGTGAGATCTGCAATACTCTATGGAGAAGAATGTTGGCCTTTAAAAGAGAATCATAAACAAAGTTAAGTATTGTTGAGATGAGATTGCGTAGGTGGATGGGTGTTGTGACACTTAGAGACGAAATGCGAAATGAATATATCTGTGATAAGATTGGTGTAGCTCTAGTTGCATATAAGATTAGAGAGAATTGTCTTAGATGGTTTGTTCACATTAAATGTCGACCATTTGATGATTCTATTAGGAGATTGGTTGTTTTAAATTTGACTAGGGTGTAAATGAGTTGAACACGAGCTGAACCTCATTTTTATTTCAAGCTCAAAAAGTGTGTTCGTGTTCGGCTCGTTCTCTTAGCGAGTCGAACACGAGCTGTTCACGAACAAATAGTCGTTTTGACAACCCCAATCACATAACCATAAGATGTTAAGGATTGTGACAATATTTAAAAATTATTGTTTATATTAAAACATCATTTGAATCAAATTTAATAACTTTTATTGTATTTTCTTAATTAATATTTTTATTTGATTATAAATCTTTGTGGACTTGTAGTCAATTAAAATTTTTAAAATTACCACTCATCAATATCTATATATATATATATATATATATATATATATATATATATATATATATATATATATATATATATATATATATATA
>JXCR01103403.1:0-12331 GCA_002079205.1 Phalaenopsis hybrid cultivar | reverse complement strand
AATATATATATATATATATATATATAAAATTGATTATTAGTATTTTGAGCCAAAACGAGTCGAACACGAACGAATCTTTGTTCGTGTTTGACACATTAACTTAGCGAGCAAGCCGAACACGCGCTGTTCGCTAACAACGAGCCATTTTGACAGCCCTAGATTTGACTATGCTAAGAAAGACAGAGGTAGACCTAAAAAGACTGGGGCATATTGTATAAAATTGATCTTAATTTATTAGAATTAAATGAAAATATGACACTCGAGAGAGAAAAGATTCATGTAGCCAACCCCACTTAGTAGGATAAAGGCTTGTTGTTGTTTTTGTTATTTGTTAAATGTTAAATCTAGTGTGTTTTCTTTTAGTTTTTCTTAATGTTTTCTGAAATTTCAACTAAGTATTTATGGCATGATTTATAATATGTAGTCCAGCATGCAATGTTATACACCCTTACATAAGTATGTTTTAATCTCTATTTTGGCACGATGAATTGCTTCTACTTGGGTTTCAAATGTCTACTTAATGATCTATTTTTTAAGGAGTAATCGGAACCCCTACCATGCTTTGTAATATCTATGAATCACATATTCTCTCTCAACTCACTATATATCATTTCTCAAGAGGCCTACTTGACAACGTTTCACAAGGAACTTATTCTTCTCTACGTCCGGTGATTATTTTATACCAGGAAGTAATAGTACTCTCTCTATTCAATGTCGACGCCTTCTTTGGAGAGCTTTCTCTCATGGAACCCCCAAATTTAGCATTAGCATTGTGTGACATTTGCTTATCTTAGCGACCCGTCTCCAAGGTAAGCCTTATATTGGTCCTCTCGGTGCCTTTTCCATGGAAGTCAACCGAATGATATGCTAAAATAAGCAGTTTCCCATGCTCTCACTGTTGATTAAATTTTTGAGAGCTTATACCCTTGTCAGCTGATGATTAAAAACTCCTTGCATTGGATTCCGAAGATCAGGGTCCATAGAAGTATTTTTTTTTCAACCAAATTTAATGATTCTAAAGATTAGATTGTCATTTTTCAAAAAAGATATAATGTAAAACGTAGAGTGGGCGAAAAAATTTGATTGGAACCCACAAAATATGGGACACTTTTCCTTTTTTGTAGGATGTGTTGATATGATACTCTATTTGAGACATCTCCTAGGGTGGACCATCACCCATTTCTATCAATCCTCTGGGGGCAATTACTCACCAAGTATTGATTAAAGTTCATGAAAGCCCCACGTTTCACCTATTTAAAGGACTGAATGGTTTCAAAAATGGCGAGAAATCAACATTTTTTGGTTTAATGATGTCTCTAGATTCATGCGATAAAAATAATTTATTATTTTTCTTCACATTTTTCTCTTGGAGGAAAATTTTCTACTATTCTCGAGCCTTATCCAAGATCTCCGCTTGATTATCCTTCACTCATCAACATACATAGTAAATCACATTGTTGCACACAATTTGGAGGCTAGATAAACCTCTATTTTATAGTTACTATGCCATATCTTTGATGCTTAGCTCGTCGACATCTATCTTTCCGTTCGATGTTGTTGTCTCTCTCACATGCTCATGCGCTTTATGATTTGTTGTTCATCACAAACTTCTATTATTGGCTTGAACCCAATATACTTTGGTCCAACTTCCCACCTCATATACATATGATTTTGGCCAATTGGCTTGCTACTGCCATGATTTGATATAGTTATCACAGTTGGCCTATTAAACTGACAAGTCTTAGCTCTGTGCTCTTTTTAATTACAAATTGTTCGTTGGATATATACTGCATTATCAAATTTTGATGTAAATGCAACTAAGGATATATTGGGAGCTGNACAACGTTCAATATAGCAAATTAAAACCTTTCTTAGAAGTTTTAATTTAATTATTTAATCAAACCTTTCATCGATTTTTACACTTAAATATTAACGAGAAATGAAAAAAAATTCTTACATTCCAAGATGTATTTTCTCTGCAAGAATGATAGAGCCCATGACAGCAGTAACAATCATACAAAGCGGAGTGAAGGCTCCGGCAAAAACTGGTCCTTTGTCCTTTAAAACCAGCTCCAACAAATAATTAGTAACCCCAGTACATACCACGCCCTGTAAAAAATATTGTTTTTTTCTTGATTTTCAAATTTCTCCTTAATATTTCTGATTAATGTATTTTATTTTTTTACTGAGGAAGAACTTACTGAATATATGATGGCAAAGAGCCTCATATCCCACTTTATAATCCATGATTGGGATCCATGCTCCAAAACTAGGGCAAGTACCGTGTTCATTACAGCACCCATGAAACAAATCAAGGTGGTGAGACTAAATTTAGCCTCATATGATTTTAATGTATTCGACTATCATAAATGCACGTAATATTGTTAGATAACGTGTGATAAACAAAAACTCAAAATTAAGAACTCTTGTTATTACCTGCAGTATTAGGAAGATGCACCAACTTGTGCTGCTCGTTATTATCATTAATGTTCCCATAATCCAATTCAACCCTTCTTTATCATTGCCATTGGAATTAACTGTAGAATGATGTTCTCGCCCTTTGTACCATGGGAACTCTGCGGCCGGTCCTTTGTATAGAACCATGAGGAGTGAACCAGCCAAGGCTAACAGAATTCCAATGACCTTAGCTTTTCCATGTCTCTGATATATGTTCAGCTTCTCAACTCTGCTTTTGGTTAATAAACCAATGTTAAATAAAAACATAGACAGAGTTAACACCTTATTGTATAGTTAAGATCAAAATTCGAGTACAAGATTGCTTCAACTTATTGAGGGACATGAGAATTTAATTAGATTTAGCCACGCATTTTATATCTAAAAATATGTTAAGGTCAGAGTATCTGGTGATATGCCATAAATATTAATAAATTTTAGTTTTTTTGATCTGAAACGAGTTTCACCACAGGTGTATCTAGCTTGATTTTGGTACCATTTCGTTCATTCCTCTAGGAGGGGCGTCGAAGGCGATGGCTCAACACTAAATAGGTGGTTCATTCAGTTTATGGCCCTCATAACACTCGGTCTCGTACTGCAATTGAAAAAAACTCAAAAGTATATTAATTTAATTTCTTAAAGCTGAAAGGCATGTATACCTAGGTCTTAGGATTAAATGGATGTAATAATCGGCCCCCTCCCACCCTACTTTTAATTTGCATGCATGATGTTATTTGGGTTTAATCTCGTATCAGATAGTTGAAAATTATGTTGAGCTTATGCTTTTTGAATAATAACTTTATCTACTAGTTTATCACCTTAAGTTAGCCCCATTTTAATTCTACTCCTCAATAAGTGATATCAAAGTCAATAGTATTTTGATAATAACAAAACTTAAGTAAATACTATAGAATAAACACAATAAAGATCACAAGCACTAGACAAATTTATATGAATTGATGAGATCCACCTGCATTTACAATTGTTCTGCGATTTAATTATTCCACTATGCTTTGAAGAAGGTGGATCTAAAGTTTTTCTTCATATATAAAAAGGGTTTAGGGTGACCAATTTGTAGTTACAACTTTGCATAAATATATCCATTTGTTGTACTTAATAGAAGGGATAGCATAGACCTGTTCTAGTTGACATGAAACAATGAGATAACACAACTTCCTGTTGTAGATAGGCATATGAGAGCAACGAAGGAGGAAATCTTTTAAGAAGAAAGTCGCTTCCTTCATGTAGGCAACACTACGTGAAAATAACTAAATAACGTCTATATTTGTGGCGGGACTTATCTGATGAAATTATTTGTTTTGCTTTTACATTTGATTTACACCGTGCATTATTAATGATGAAGTTTGTGTTGTCTCATGCAGACACAATAAATTCGCGTCGACAGTAGCGATGAAATTATTCATCTTTATCTTTGTCACTTAATAGTGAATGAATTTACGAACGCTATAATCAACATAAATTACGGAGCGTCAGAAAGGGCCGATGCAAATTTGACGCCTTGCTCTTAAAATCTAAACCTGCACCTGTCAGACTCATTAACGCTCTCTGTTGTTCTATTGTTTGCTCCATAAACCTTAGCCCTCCAGTGAATGCCCCCAGTGATCGTCTTCAGTGACCTTCCGACGACCTCGTGACTCTGACAAATCATCATATGCGAGCTTTTCTTCATGGTAAAAAATTTTCCCACTTTTTTTCAAATCTTTTATTTTTTCTTTGCTGATTTATTCTATTTTGTATGTATTAGGGCTCAACTATGCATTAGGGGATGTTTGGCTGCAAGTAGAATGTAGGGTTAGTAGGATTTAGTAAATCCAAAAATGTTAATCCATTAAGTTGGATCCACTCTCCTTGTTAATTTAGTTAAGTCGGATTTAAGTTGAATGAAAAGCAAAATTTCGGCTCTTAAAACCTAAAATTTGTGAATTCGTGGAACTCTTGCATTTTTGTGTTTGTTAGGGGGTGTTGGGTAAATCCACTTGTGTGTGTGTGTTTGTTTGTGTATCTTTATATCTGTGTATGAGTGTGTTTGTCTATCTATATTAATATTTGTGTGTATGTATATATATTTATGTGTGTGTGTTTATATTTATGTGTTTTTGATAATATATGTGTGTGTGGTGTGTGAATGTATGTATTTATATATGTGCGTGCATGTGTATAATTGTGTCTATGTATATATTTGTGTATATGTTTGCATGTATATGTATATATGTTAAAATTGTAGGTTTAGGTATATGTACATAATTATGTATGAAATGATCATTGTATGAGTGATATTTAGATGTCTTAATTTTTAGATCTACATAAACTGATGATGGATATTTGAGATCAAGGATATAAAATATATTGTAACCAAGTAGAAAAGGAACCACTGATGATTTCTTGAATGATGTTCAAGAATTTGTGCAAGTGGCTTCGTAGCTGCCCATTTGCCTTTCATAATGAAAGTTTCATGCGCAAAACACAAAAATTATTGTATCTAATGCCTAATGAGGTCAAGTTGAAGTTATATCGTAAAAGCTTTCAACTTAACTATTGGAATTGGACTGCATATGTTGAGTATTAACCAAATGTTCAATATGATCATGCGGTGCTTCATCATGTTCTTTCCCTTAACGGAATATGATCCTGACATATATGAAGAAATGATTTTTAATGAAGGCAAAACTCATTTCATCAGGATTGTTTCTAAGGATTATTAAGATCTGAAGAGTGAAGCGCAAAAGTTTAACAATTTATTTAGTGTTGCATAACAACTTTTATGGGAATGTTGCACCACACATTCAGAGTTATTAATAGTGCTAAGAATATTGAGCATTAAGTAAGATTATATTGTGCTTAGAGAATGTTTTAATCGTGCTGCAGTATTTATGAAGGAGATAAACCCCAAGGGAAATTTAGTTCTAGAGGACCTCTACAAAAAAAAAAAAGTTTCGAAGTTAGGGTTACTATCATAAAAGATATACTGTGGTGTTAATGGTTATTTGTTGTATTATAAGATAATTACAATGTAGACACAGTGCAAATTTTGTGGTGCTGAGATTCAAACAAATGAGTCGAAAAAGTAAAAATCAGAAAAGTATTTCATACAAGCATCTCTTCTACTTCCGCCTCATTCCTTGACTTCAAAGATTATTTGTTTTTAGTTCTACGACTCCTCACATGATATGACATAAGAACAGATGTGTTGATACCAACTCTTTTAGTCATCCGTCAGATGGGGAAGCCTCTAAATGATTGTATTTATCTTGACTTTGTTGTTGAACCACACAATGTTAGGCTTAACTAATGTGCAGACGAGTTCACATCATACAATCAGATTATAACTACTTATTCATGTTAGCCAGTGATTATTAGAGATATAATAACTCGCCCCTTGATATGCGCATGACACGTCGTTTTTATTTTTAATGTTGATCATACCATATCCATAAGCCCAGAGGAAAAAATTGATATCTACTTACAACTTTTAATTGTTGAGCTTCAAATTTTATGGGAAGCAAGTGTGTTTATTTATGATATTGCTACAAAACATAATTTTCATCTTATAATTGCCATGATGTGTGTGATTAATAATTTTTTGGTTTATGTGATACTATGTGATTGGGGCACGACAAAAAAAATTAGCTTGTCCTTACTGTATGAATCTGTCCAAGGTATTCATCTTAAAACATGAAAGCAAAATTTTTTTAGTTTGGCTGTCACCGCAGATTTCTAACATACAATCACCCATTTAGAAGGAATAAAGATGTTTTCTTAAAGACTAGGGTTGAAAAATGAAGTTCTCTCCCAAGAATAAGTGTGGAAGATTTATGACAGATGATTAATGAAATATTGAAGGTCGCTGAGAACTCAAAACTAGCCTTAAATCATTTTTTGATTTTGATGTTACACATAATCGGACACTGAGTATTTTACTAGATGACTGATTTGATTAGGTATAATATTGATGTTATGCATATTGAGAATTTTTTTTTGATAATATCTTCAATGTTGTGATGAATATTAAGTGTAAATTTAAAGATAATATCAAAGTAAGATTGTACTTGAATGAGTATTATAATAGGAGAGTTAGAACTTCAAGAGACTAACACATGTAAACTACTGAAGCCTAAAATGAAGTATTGTCTAACATTAGAGCAACGAAAAATATTATGTAAATGGATGCTTTCTCTGAAGGTTCATAGTGGGTATGTGTTCAATTTAAGTCGCTGCATTGACGTAAGAGCATGGAAGATATTCAACATGAAAAGTCATGATTGTCATATTTTTTGTAGTGTTTATTGCAAAATGCATTGAATGATGTGTCACTACCGATATTTATTCCATTAATCAAAATCAGTGCATTATTCAAGGACGTGTGCAAGGGCTTTGATTGCCGATGCGTTGAAAATCTTTGAGTATTTCATTAATATTATGCAAACTCGAGTAGATATTTACTCTTGATTTGTTTGACTCTATAGAGCATGTGCTCGTCCATCTATATTATAAAGTTATACTTGGGGGTCCAGTATAGTACATGTGGATGTACTTTTTTTTATAGGTATGTCATCTCACTGAACTTTTTATATTAGATGCTTGATTACCATAATTTATTAAAAGTATGCGTATATCGCATGTTTTTGAATAAAATCAAGAGAAATGTAAAAAAATAAAGCATGTCCGGAGGGTCGATATGCGAAACATACTTGTCGTGGGAGACAATTACATTATGTTTTTATTATTTTGAGCAACATCAACCAATAAATCAAAATGTTGGCGAGATACCTTTGTAGTTTGAATTATCTGTATTTCAAATATTAGGAGAAATATCAGGGAGACATATTACATGCTACCTCAATGATAAGGATCTTTAAAACGTGATTTTATATTTTCTTCTTAACAACGATGAAGTCCAATCATTTATACAATAAGATTTTTTGTAATTAGAAACTCTTCGAGTTATTACTTAGAATTTTATACTAACTTGCTCATATAACTAACAATGATGCGAGCAGATGTTCGTCAGCAATTTAAACATAATAGTTTTTGAGTTATATTGAGTCCTGCATGCGATCATTATTTGATCGTAGGTACTTTAGTTCATCTTCAATTTCATTTTTTACTGGACTTTTCATTTAACAGAAATTTACCGAACATTAAATTTATTTTTATTTAAAAAGAAACTAATGTCATTTTTTTTGTTACATCAAAGAAAGTGCTGTAGTATAATAATACTATCTGAAAAATGATGAGGGATGATCCTTGTGCACAAGCTTTAACATTTAGTTTTTTGTTATTTCCCAGCGTGGGAGAAACTAACCCATCTTTGTTTACCCAGAACGTAATCTTCATATAATGTTGGGATTTTCTTGTCCTTTCTTACTCACATAATCTTACCTTTAGTGTAATTATTTGAATCTATCTTTGTATTGATAGGGGCTCTCATTATTCTTGTATTGATGATGGTATAAAGAGTGAATGCTGTGTTGCCCTGAGAAATCATCAAGATTTGTTACGTCACTTTTCATCTATCAGTAGTATGAAGACTCGCATGACATATATTAGTTGTGTGATAAAGATCATGTTCCTTTTCAAGCCAAGGATATGTTTATTTTTGTTCAGCTTCCAAGTATTGTTTTATATTATTTTTATTTCACTCCTCTAATGTCTATAATATTCAAACAGTCGTTACAGATAACGTAATTTTTTGCTATAATTACTTTTTTTTTGTAATTTAGATTTGTATAGGAAAAAGCATGAAATGATACATTTGAGTCTCGTCTTTTATCTCTATTGGATGCTCTGCAGTAAGTATTAGTACTTTCTAAATATTCCCTATAAGGCATGCATTATCTTTTTTTTTTGGCTTTTGGCCTTATGATTTTGTTTCCCATATTCTTGTGCTATGAGTTCAGAAGTACTTGACGCGAATATCCTCTAGAGTAATCATGGGAAATAGCAGATTCAATCTTCCCTTGTATTGAACCAATAAAGGAGTAGCAGTAATCTTACCTAACTCTTGTCTAGATCGCCTCTTGGTCCGAATAGACTGACTTAATGCCTCTACCCCTCCTTTCCCTTGTAGCATGCTTTTCAATTTTGGTCTTGGCTGCCTCTTGCTCCACTGAAAGTCTATGTGTTCAGACAAGGCCCCCTCTCTCCAAATCTTAGCCTCTCGTCTCTGGCTAAGGTTGCGTAGTTTTTTTCGGACTAGACGCTTTTCGGGCAGGACGAACTCTGTGGTCCAAGTCATGGAAGGTTCTGAAGTTGGTTCAAACTGAATAGGGATAGGTCCTACTTGGGCAATCTAGGGCAAGCTGGTGTAGGGAGGGATGGTAGAGGTCATTGGATTAGGGATTAGGATAGATATATGGGGCATGTTTGAAGTCGATGGCTAAGTTCTTGGCTCTCAGGGATGGCGTCCTCAATTTTGGTATGAAACATTTTAGGGTTGAGATTTAGGCGGAGGATGTAATAACTAGAAGAAATTCGTCATTTAGACCAAGAAACTTCTTTGACCTTTTTATAAATGACTGTTGGTCGATATCCTTGAGTTTGACCTCTTTTTAGATGGACCAAGCCTAGGGAGAGGTTAATAGCTTTGCAGATGCCTTAGCCCGGTAGAGACACGTTCTCAACTTTCGTTCAAAATTTTCAACTTCCCGTGGATCAATTGTCTTTTTTTTTCTCGAACATGTCTTCTCCACTAGGGTCTGGGTGTCCCCTTTTCTTTCTTCCCGAAGGGAAAGCGACAGACAGATGTACTCACCTTTGTACCTTCGAGTTACGATGGTTGGCCAGACTGACAGCTGACGAATCAAAAGAAAGCGGGCATCCCCCATGGAAGTGACCGAATCACGACCCCTAAGCTGACTCCTTGGGGTTTCTCTCACGATTCTCTATCTAATATGGATTTGTAATCAGATGACATTGGGCCTCATATGAAGGTGTTCAGTATGTGTCTCATATGACTGTGGGGTTAATTAGAAGGTATTAGTTCAATCCATTTGTTCACCGTATTGACTTGACGACATTAGAATCGCTTGGCTCGGTCGACCACCGCTTAGTTAAGTTCGTGATGTAGCCTGTGGAAAGAGATAAAAACCCCCAATAATTGGGTTATCAGTCCGCATCTTAAATGTTTGGTTTAGTCAAAATAAAATTTTTGATTATTTGTCCTTTCTGCAAATTACGACTCGTCTGGCCGTACTGTACTGGATTTCAAAAAAGTGAAAACTATCAGGTCTGGGAAAACACTCTACTTTTCACATTGCAGTAGCTTCCATAATCAAGTCTGTATGGAGGTGTGACCGACGTTCTTTCCTGGCTTGTTTGCCTTCAACTAACAATACTATTAGAAGTCTTCCGCTTCCTCGCTTCAATACGAAAAAAGGATATTCATAGATCACCTAGTCCAATCTTTTTTTTTTTCCTGCAACACTTCAGTAAACACCCTCTACCCGAAGAAAAGAGATTTCACTCGTCTCTCTTCTATAGTTTAGAACTCAATACGAAACAACTCTAAGAATTCTTACCTACCACCTAAAAAACTATACAGGTACTTTGGTCCAGTTTCTTGAGGTGAGGGGGCATAATCCCTATTTACCTGGAAAGGTTCTCGCTCTCCTATAACTAGAACCAAGAAGGTTTCCACTTCTCACTCAGAACAAAAGTTCTTGGGTTCAACCACTCTTTGAAAGTAAGCCCACGTTTGTTTAGAGGGAGTTACATACCTAGGATGCAGCGGAAAGTACGTTGTATAGGTGCGGAGCAAAGCAGCAAATTCTCACTCTCTGACACTCATATCAGTCTCGGAGGTAGGCGGCACAAGTATCATCTTTTTTTTTCTATTTGAAAATATACGTATGTGAGAGCCATGCATCCCGTTTTGGCTTCTATATACTGACTATATTCTCACTTTGACTTTGTTTTTTCACTTTTAGTATTCTAGGTGAAGGCGTTAACTAGTACCTACGGTTTGGTACATGCTTATTACCTTTATTCTGCATCATACTCATATTGTTAATATTTAGAAGGGGCATTTACATGCATTCGACCCAATCTTTTATATTTACATATTTGAACCCCAAACATTGATTTTTTACCTTTATATTTTTACCACCCAAACACATAATATCACATAAAAATATACTAAAAAACTTTTAAAAGGTGAAATACACCTTTTCATGGAATGATAAGGTGGCAGTTATGTAAAAGTTGAAGTTTAGGAGTTAGATATGTAAATATATAAGAATTGAACGATATGCATCCATATCTTTCTATTTAAAATAAAAGATTGTTAATTATCGGCTTTTTCATGTCATCTGAATTCCTTTCTAAAGATTATTTTTTTGTTATCGATGAGTTATGATTAAGTGTTGTGGAGATGAGAATGATTGGGTGGATGAGTGGCTTTGCACTTAGACAAAATGCGAAATGAATATATCTGTGATAGGGTTGGTGTAGTTCCTGTGGCAGACAAAATTAGAGAAAGTCGTCTTAGATGGTTTGGTCACATTAAACGTCAACCATTTGTTGATCTGATTAGGAGAGTAGATGTTTTAGATACGACTTATGTTAAGAAAGACAGAGGTAGACCTAGGCAGACTTGGGCTTATTGTATAAAAAATAATCTTAATCTTTTAAAACTAAATGAAAAGATGGCACTAAATAGGACGCAATGGAGAAAAAAGATTCATGTAGCCGACCCCACGTAGTGGGATTAAGTGGACGCAATGGAGAAAAAGGATTCATGTAGCCGACCACACGTAGTGGGATTAAGGCTTTGTTTTTGTTGTTGTTGATGAGTTATGATTAATGATCAATAAAAATTGTTGATGACCATCACAATACCGTCCTAGGTTTTGGGCATCGATAAAAATAAAATTCAAGAATGGATCTCATCATCAAAGCTTGTATTCATATAGCTTATTCGCCTCATAATTGAGTTGAACTTGCTGATGTAATCTATGATTGAAACTTCTTTGGCATCCTAAGATTATATAAAGCTTTTTCATTATATGTATTTTATTGACTAAAATGGCTTTTCGATGTCAGAGAGAACCTTCATAGAGACCAGTTGTAGATAATATTCTCAGGTATTTTACATTCATCAACTCCCACTCTTCCTAATCTACAAATCACATCTATACTCATTTCGGAGGTTGATAAAGCTTTCTTCAAGAAATTTAATTCTCTATCTGCATCTTCTATAATCCAATATTCTATCCATTGAATTGGTGAAATATCATCTTTAATGCTAGTTTTTCATAGCTTTTTAAACAAAAGCTTGAAATCAATTATTTTGATAGTGATTAAAATTTGCACAAGAAGTGAATTGAAGACAAAAGTGTAAACATAATAAAGAAGGTGAACATTACACTCGTAATTCTGGTTGTTGGTGAAACCCACATGGTTCTGCATTTGCACGAAGATCAAGCTATTTGTCATGATTCAAACGGGGACTTAGAATTAAACAAGATAAAAACAAAAAGTCGAACGGTGCAATAAAAATTTCTATTATTCATTTTCTATCATTAATAGTTTATAATCCAAATAAATTGAAAGAGTCACTAAAGAAAGTAATTTTATTGACCAAATAAAATTTGCCTTTTAGGTTGCTGACCTCGCCTATGTATACATTATCTCCTTAAGTATTCATCTTATTCAAAAGTTGAAATCCAGAAAAAAAAAATTAACATAATCAATTATTTATTATAACCTACTGGGGGCAATTACACATTTAAACTATAACAACTCAAGGAAAAGAAGACAATATATATACTGATTTTTAATATTTCATTATAAAAAATATATCATAATCTAATATTTGTATTCATGATATTTGCTCAATAAGAATAATCTAGAATACTAC
>JXCR01103392.1:60748-103753 GCA_002079205.1 Phalaenopsis hybrid cultivar | reverse complement strand
TAATCTAAACCGTATCTAATATGTGTATTATATATATATGATGATCATCATGAGAATTCAAAAGAAAATTTGTGACCCAAACATGATCAACTCGGAATACCGCTGAGGAATTTAGGGCAAATCAAATTTGAGAAGAGAATCAACTAGGAAGTTTTCTAATGACTGTAGATTTGAAGGACTCTTCTGTCTAATAACTTAGATGTTTTATTGATTAAACTAGTTTTGAGCTATGTGGCATGCTTTGCCTTAGCATTCTTGGTGGGTTTTGCTTTAATGGATACACATTAGTAGATTTTGAAGGATTGTTTATTTTCAGAGTTGTTCTTGTTCTATTATAAAGATGTAAATCTTTGGTTTAATTGCGGGATTGATCTCTTTTATTAAGGCTTGAAATGCTATCTACATTGGTGAGATTGCAACTGTATTATTTAGAGGATCATGAATTTGTTTATATCTCTTTAATAACATAAACTTTGTATTATATGGGGTTCGGTTTTGGTTCTCCTTGCTGTCCCTTATTTAAATACATGTTTGAAATCTGTTTTTATGGCTTGGAAAATATATTTGGGGGCTTGATTTTTGTCCTCTTTGCTGCCCCTTGTTCGACTATTGCTGGAAGTCAGTTTTAATGGCTTGGAAAATATATTTGGGGGCTCGGTTTTGGTTCTCTTCATTGTCCCTTGTTCAAATACATGTTGGAAATCATTTTATGGCTTGGAAAATATATTTGGGGTTCGGTTTTGGTTCTCCTTACTGCTCCTTGTTCGAACACCTGCTGGAATTTTTTTTTTGTTTTGTAATATATTTTTGGAGCTGTAGTTTTCACTCCTCTTGCTGTCCTATTCGAATATATATTGAAAATTGTCTTTTAGCTTTGAGAATTAATTTTGGAGCTGTAGTTTTTCTTGCTTCCCTTGTTATCTTATTTGAATACACATAAATTTTTTTTTTCTAGTTTTGAAAATTGCTCTAACATTTTGGATTTGTAATTGATGCTCTTACTTGAATATACATTGGAATTATTTAGTGTTTTGGATAACTGTTTTAGCGTTTCAAGTAATGGTTCAATGTTGGCCCTTTTATCGAGCTCGGTTCCATTTCTTGATGACTCGGTCTTGGCCCCTTTGTGATTTGGTTTTTCTTTGTGATGGTTTAGATTTTGTCCCAATTGTTGGACTGGGTTTTTTTTGGTGGTGTTTCATTTTTTTTGGCCAGCTATTGGATTCATTTTTATTACTTGGTTCTCTTTTACTTCTGAAGTATATCATATAGTGTTGTTTTTTAGATTTTAACCTTTTGTTGGAATTGGATTCCTGGTTACATAAATTTCATTTGTTTGAGCTTGACAATATGAGAATAGAAATGTATTTCTCCTTAAAAAATTGATAGAACATGCAAAAATCATATGTACATGTTTAAAGTTTGAACCTAAAGGTGGAAGGCGGCTGTTATAGAAATGCTTAAATGATTACTTCTCTCATTTTCTTGATACGAACTATATGAAATTTTGTTGGATGAGTATATGAAATGTTGAGGTGGCCTATTAGTTTGAGATGAGGAGTAATAGGTAATGATGTAAAGAACCACTAATCAGCTCCTCTTATAGCTGAAAATATAAAATCAATATTCAATTAGTGTGATGCCCTTTCACTCCTAGATCGTCAACAGCTCTAACCTTTTCAAAAGGTCCGAGAATCGGTAGCCACAAAATAACAGATACTTCAAACACCCTACAAATACTACAATTGCGAAAGAATAGATACGACACTACACCTTAGACACCATATCCTGACCAATACATGCATACATTGGATATCACCTACACGTACATTTCATACATCACATAGTACATCTTACACACCACATACAAATACACCACATATGTTTATTTGATGGATCTAAGTATCATCATACAACCTTTTTATACTGCAGACACTATATCCACACACTACGCCCTGCATGACAAATACTACATTTCACATATAGGTGCACTACACTTTGATGAGTTAAGATACTACATTTCACATATAGATGCACTACACTTTGATGAGTTCAAATGCTACATTTCACATATAGGTGCACTACACTTTGATGAGTTCAGATGCTACATTTCACATATAGGTGCACTACACTTTGAGGATTTCAGATACTACTCCTTTCACACATCCTTTAAATGATAGGTTCTAGGGTTGTCTGACTATAGGGGTGATTCGTTGGAGGCTTCTAGTTGATGTTGATAGGTTGACTTCGATATATCAGTTGCCTTTAGGATCGAGATAGAGAGATAAAAGGGGTCTAGTGTGAGTCTATCCCCAAATTGAAATATAATATCCCATCTTGAAACTTTCATATGCTCATCATTTAACCTTTCTTTTATAATCTGCAAATGTTTACCTGACCCATTTATATCATACATTGCAATCTATTTTGAAGCTTTAGCAGAATTTGATCAGGTACGCTTTTATTTATTTAATTTCCGTACTTTATTTTCTACATATTTCCTTTTATTCTGTACCGTACTATACTTCGCTACATGTCTCATTCACTTTCCTATCACATCTTACAACATAGTCTTTTTTGTCTGTTCTTTGTTGTACTGTATACATTTATCAGTATTAATACTTTAGTTGCTAATTTTCTAGTATGTTTGTGCAATCCCCTAGAAAAGGCCATTCAAGGCATGTTTTTTTTTATCATTCTCTCTTCTCTCTCTCCTCTTCTCGGAATGAGATGACGACGTGGTCGGTTGACGATTCATCTCCGGACAACAGTCGAGACAACTACCAAAGACGGAAGGATGAGCTTATGCAGAACCTCGATAGATTTAAATAACATACATATAGGACGCCGAGGTTGTTTGTTTGGTACGACGTAAATCCTCACATTATCTTTTAGGACTTTCTACGATTTTATATCTTACGACAAATCGCAAAATTTTCTCGAGCTATTTGCATATGATATACATATGTAAGTCTCGAATATCTAAATTATTTACAGGACCGAAACGTCAAGTAACTTCTCTTTCAAAGACGTAAAGCCAAACCGTAGATTAGTTTGAGATGTCACTGAATATTATTTAGTATCTTTGACATTTCCTACCTTTCATTTCTTTGGATTTTGAAATCACTGTTCCTATTTGAACCTATCCCACTTGATGTTTCCTATGAACAATCATCGAAACTTGAACGTTGAATTCTTGAAGACAAAACCTCTGATCATTATCGAGAGTTTTCTTAGGTAACTTCTGTTGTCTAAGATGTAATTAACTATAGGGGCTTGCTCCTATAGGGAATTTAAGAACCCAGATTAATCTAAACCGTATCTAATATGTGTATTAGATAGGTGAATTTATCGGCTATAAATTTCGCAGACCAAAATAGAGTCATAAACTTTTAAATTTAGATAGTTAAGCCTAATAATAAATGATATTTTCATCCTTAAAGATGATATATCATTTATGGTATCGTGCTAAGATATTTAAACTGTTAAATATATGAGGTCTATTCGGTCTCATTATTTTCTAAAAATAAAGGATACCATTTTCAAAAAATTAAAAATTACATATATAATAAATCCTAAATTTAAATTTTAAAATCTTACTTTCAAAAAAAAAAAAAAATCCAACAAACCATTGCTCCAAATCTAATTAGTTCTAAAATCGTAGATCGTAAAAGATAAAAAAAATCATATGAAAATAAACAACCATTTAATTTTTAGGCCTTTTGAGAGAGTTGTTTTTTAACCATTTCAATTGAAAATGTTCTTGCTTTTCTAAAATTTCTGTCAAAATATTTTGCGATGGGCATTATCATCATTGACTTTGTTGTAATACTAATAAAATTCTAGCTTAAATAATCTAATTGATGGATTATGCATGGCAGGCCAAAAGCCAACCAATCAAACAACATAACGACAGGCTGGCACACCACAGACATAAATATACGTGTCAATCAATAAAGATATATATTTTTAAATTAATATGGAGAATTCTAAGTGAAAGAATTAATAATTAATTTTTCAAACCCTAAATTCTATTTAACAAAAAAAATTTTCAAAATTTTTCTCAAAAATTTCGATGTTATCTAATATGTAAAATATCTTTGTATTTGCAATCTCTATGCTAGTTTTTCACAATTCATGAGTTTTTATTAAATTTAAAATGTCAAAAGAAAACAATAGTCATCTCTAGCCTTTGAGAAATTTTAATCATCTAAATTCAACACACTATATGTCTACGTTTTCGATTTTTAAGAGATTGAACACCCTTCTTTTTAATTTCCAAAATTTAATAGACATGTCCATCTTAGAAAATCTGGTAACTTTCAGCCTATGTTCCATTTTACTTTGTCGAAGTCTCATGTTCATATTAGGTGTTAATCACATACATGACTATTATGAGAGTTGATACACCTTTAACAAATTTTCATCATCCAGTATTAATCCCAAGGCATGACACAGATCTCGAGGTAGATTTTTGAGCAAGGAATGTTGAAACTTCAATTAAAAGGCATCATGAACTCCAATTTCAGCAAACTTATAGTCAAACTGACTAGCTCGATGATACAGATGGACAGTACCAAAATCAGTTCAATCTGAGTCAGATCAAGCTCAAAGCAAGACATTAAAATAATTTTAAAAGCAATTAGGAGGTCTTATAATTAAGGGGATCTCTCTGAGTCATCTAATCTAAAGTGGTCTGGATTTATTCCTTATTTGTAATCTGGATTCTATAAATAGAGCTCCACCCATCTCATGAGCGGGTCCAAAAACCTAGGCAAGAGTACGACCATAGCATGAAGAAGAGAGCAGCAAACTTTCGTCCTGTAATGCAATTATGGCTAACTCTACTCACATTGCGCTCACCTTCTCCCAGCACCACCGTCATTGTTTTCTCCCACCACCTTTTCTGTCAATGCTTCTAGCCATCTTCACTACCACCTCTGGTCTCCGCTACCTTTGATCGTCGTTGCCTTGGGTTGCTACCGTAACACATTCCCTATAACTGAACAACAAGTTCTGTGCAAAGACGTTGTAATGTGAGAAATTGTATAAGCCTTCCTTGCTTGTAGGATAAAGGATTGTACCTATAATCACCAATTCATAATGGAATATTTTAACTAAGAAAGGCTCCGTGGCTTTTTGCCTGTATAGGTTTTCCACACAAAACTTATGGTTTCAATACTTATTATCTTCTTTCCTCTAAGTTTGAGTTAGATTCTTATACAATGCTAATACAAAAAATTACTACTTTACTGTTACAAATTTTCTAACATGCATCAAATTGGCATTGTCTGTGGGAAGGAAAAAAAAACACCATTGAAGTACTTGTGAGCCTTGCTGCATGGCTACGAGAAGCAAAACATTCAACAACAAAGCATCTGACTCCAAAACTTATCATTCTAATGACAGTCTAGTAGCTAGTGGTTTCTGTCCTCCAAATCCTCCCACCATGGAAGGTGTTACCTTGTTGGCAAAGGCACCTCGGGTCCTTCTTTGGAAGACCAAGTATAAAGAATGGAGGAGTATTAACTAGATATCATACAGCTCTTATGTGAGGCTGAACATCCACTGACCACACCATCTAATGGAGCTTACTTATCACCAATTCAAAAACCAATGAGGAACATCGAGCTCAAACATACTCATATCAGGTTCGCTCCACGAGATGAAAATTTTCTTCTATCAAGCTAGGACAGTAACGTCCTTCATACTGCAAGCTCTACTCATCTGTCTCACATAACTCACCTAGCACTGACTCTCCTTGTTGTCACTTCTGATGATGTAATTTATGATGAGCCATGAGACCTAATTTAAGAAGAGTTCCCTTTATAGAAAGTAGATCGCTTCCCTACTCATAACTTTCAAGAATCCTTACCCTTGCTGATGCAATTTTACAACACCCCATATTAGTGGGTTTTATGCTCCTAAATAATAATTTTAATGAGGTGTTAACTAACCCCTACAAGCATGTTGACCAATGTCAAACCATCATATAAATTCAACATGCTTCTAATGTGCTCCTCTATCAAGTATTCTCGACCACTCTCAATGGTCAAGCTCGCACCTTATTTTACTCTCTTCCCAGGAACTAATTGATGTGGTGTTCGGATAACACTAATAGTAAATATGCAGTTCAATCCTAATAAAAATAAATTAATTATAAATATATTTATTTTTTCAAATCTCAAATATGTCAAACCCATAATAATAATGCAAGTATGCGTATCGTTCAAGTAATAAAGGGCTCTAATAGAGTCTTAAGTATCGATTCTATAGTGAGTTGGAAATTGTTCTTGTTATAATGTCAAACACAATATTCAAACTATAAAACTTAAGTAAGCAAAAAAATCTAAATTAAATAAATTAACATTAAAAATCCTATTTTATGAGTTAAAATAATAGTATAAATTGAATATAAGTTAGAAAACTCACATTTTCTTCTCTAAAATGTTAATTGACCTATGAGTGGGGTACCAAAAAAATTTCAAAGTCATTTGAGTTATATTTGGTGAGTTATGAAGTGGAGAGCAAAAGGGGCAAAATGGTAATTTTAGATTTTAATGCCTTAATTAAAATTTAGGATTAATCAAAGGGGTAAGTGGGTAATTTTGATCATATTAAACCCTTTTGGATGATTTGAAGCATAATGGGTTAAGAGGTAGAAACAAATTTGCCACCTTTTCATGATAAGGGTAGAATTGTAATTTTGTGAATTATTATGACTTGAAGGTTAATTCAATTGGATGATCCTAAAGTAGTGGGCTTGAGTTAGGAAGATAATAATTCACTTATTTAAAGCCCCTAATTATTGATTAGATGATAGTATGATCTTTTAATGAGAATAAAACTCACTTAAATTAACATTTTCATTATTACAAATTTACCCATGGATTTTTTTTAAGGGCTTGGTAGTGAGCTAGACTTAATTTAACATTGTTTAATGAGGTTTAGAAAAGATAATATATCTGAGCATGAACATTTTGAAAACACTATGAGCCCGATTTTATCTGGAGTGTAAAATCCTTAATGACCCGGAGTCTGTCCTTCGGGGCATTCACTCACATAACTTGTAAATAAAACATTAAGTGAGTGTCTGATTACCTCACTCTTGGGATACTTAAAGTATCAAGGTCCATGACCAAAGGAAAATATGTTGAGATTTTCATACCTATTTTATACTATTTTTGATGATATTTCACTTTAAAGAAATGTATTTTGGATATTTTTTTGCAGGAATGATGAATTAGGTTCATTGGAGCAAAAAGATGCAAAAAGTAACGAATTTAGAGCGAAAATGACCAAAATTTGCAGAATTGAACTAGAGCACCGACGACGAGATTTTCTCGAGACTCTAGAATTAATTCATTAAGAAGGTCCGCCGACGGCACCCTCAAGGCCGTTGACGGCGAGCTCGATTGTTATGCCCAATTAGGCTTTGGATAAGGCCAAATTTTGGAGGGATGCTTAAGCAAATCTTGAGAAAGCTCATCCACAACTTTAAAAGACTATTTTGGCTGAAAAATTGAAGAGGCTGGAGAGCCTGGAGAGGCTAGAGAGTTCCTGGAGGTTAGAAAGGTTCCAATAGTGTTTAAAGATTGTGAGGAATTCTTTGAGAGATTGTAAGAGTGGAGGGAAAGTGAGAGATTTCTTCCTCCTTGCTGCTTCGAAGAGGAATTCTATGTGTTGTAAAGAAAGGAAGAGATTCAGAGGAACTTCGAGGAGTTTTCTTGGGTAGAAGTCAGAGATAAGTTATTTATTTGTTGTTGTTTTTATGACTTTGATTTTATATATGAATTCCAAGTTTTGTTGTGTTTTCCTCATGAGATATGAGTAGTTTTCTCTGTATTTCTCCTTATCTTGAGATTTGTGAAATGGTGATTTGAATTGGTGAAGCCATGAAAAATGTTTAAGAAATTGTGATGATCTTTTAACTTTGATCTTAATCTACTTTCAATCGGGCCAATTGATTTGTTAAAGTATGTTGCGTTTTAGAACTAAAGTGAAGATTACATCCAAGATTCAGGGAGGTCAAAGCCCTTGGAATTTGGGTGTAAATAAATAGGGAAATAATATTATCGGGCGTATAATTTGAGATTTTAGAGTAACAGACTAAAACCCCCATTCGGTCCTATCGTTTGGGTGCTGAAGTGTAGATGTTAGCCCTTAGGTGAGGGAAACGTGGGAGCTCTTCCTATCGTTTGGGTGTTGAAGTGTAGATGTTAGCCCTCAGGTGAGGGGAACGTGGGAGCTCCAAGCCGGTATCCTCCCAGCCTAGCCACAGATTCAGTAAACAAGCATAGGATTAGTCAATGTTCATTATGCCTAGACCAAAGGGTAAAGAATATGTATGCTCCTATTTGGCACAATATAATTTGATCTAATTCAATTTATCCATTCACTATAACATCTTGACAAGGAGAAGGATGCTTTCTTATATATTAAATTTCACATTTAAACCTTCATTAGTATAATTAGTGGTTTGATAGTTATTAAAATTACATATTTATTTTAATTGCTTATTAGTGACTGATAAGTAAATTGAACTTTGTTGTTATAATTAAAGTATTGCTTTTTCTAAAATCTTAGTTTGTAACTCTAATCTTACTCCTTGTGGGATCGATATCTAGGACTTCATTAGAGCCCTATATTACTTGAGTGATACATATACTTGCGTTGATAAGTGTGACGTTACAATTATTGAATATTTATTACGTTCATATTTATCTTATATTTTTAAGCATATATAAAGTCGCGGTGGTCAAGTTTTTGACGCCGTTGCCGGGGAGTGAGTGAGTAAAATCACAGAGTGAGTAATAGATAAATTAGGATTATTAGAAAATTTTTACTTATATTGCAACTTATTTTTATATTTAGTTAATTAAATTACTGTGCACTGATTTCAAATTGCATGCGTAAATTTGGAACTGAAAATCTTATACCCTACGATTCAGAATTAGAACGCAGTGTTAGAAAGATTAGAAGATTAAGAAGAGAACCTAGAAATTCTGATACAATGGAAAACAACATGAACAATCAAGGAATAGAGAATGAACACCAACATAGACCCCTACGAGATTATGCAAATCCTACAACAGATGAAATTCACTTATATATCCAAAATCCTGATGTAGCTGCTAATTCATTTGAGCTTAAATCTGTTATTATCCAAATGTTACAAAACAATCAATTCGGAGGTAAACCAGATGAAGATCCTAACTTACACATCGCTAGTTTTTTAGAAATTTGTGCTACTTTTAAATATGACAACTCAAACAATGCTGTTAGACTTAGACTTTTTCCTTTTTCACTGAGGGATAAGGCTAAGATGTCGTTAAATTTTTAGCACCAGAATCTATTAGAACTTGGGGAGAACTTTCACAGAAATTTCTATCCAAATATTTTCAGCACCAGGATCTATTAGAACTTGGGGAGAACTGTCACAGAAATTTCTATCCAAATATTTCCTTCCATCCAAAACTGCTAAACTTAAAAATGACATAACATCATTTTGTCAGATTGATGAAGAGTCAATATATGAAGCTTGGGAGAGATTTAAAGATCTTTTTAGGAAATGCTCTCATCATACAAGAGTCGATATATGAAGCTTGGGAAAGATTTAAAGATCTTTTTAGGAAGTGCCCTCATCATTTGTCCCAGATTGGTTGATAATTTAAACTTTTTACAATGGATTAGTGGATCTCTTAGATCGATTATAGATTGGTTGATAATTCAAACTTTTTATAATGGATTAGTGGGATCACTTAGATCGATTATAGATATGGTTAATTCAAACTTTTTATAATGGATTAGTGGGATCTCTTAGATCGATTATAGATGCTGCGAAGCTTGGGAGAGATTTAAAAATCTTCTTAGGAAATGCCCTCATCATTCGTTACCAGATTGTTATTAAATTCACTTTTTATAATGAATTAGTGGATCTCTTAGATCGATTATAGATTGGTTGATAATTCAAACTTTTTATAATGGATTAGTGGGATCACTTAGATCGATTATAGATATGGTTAATAATTCAAACTTTTTATAATGGATTAGTGGGATCTCTTAGATCTATTATAGATGCTATTGGTTGATAATTCAAACTTTATATAATGGATTAGTGGGATCTCTTAGATCGATTATAGATGTTGTGTTGATAATTCAAACTTTTTATAATGGATTAGTGGGATCACTTAGATCGATTATAGATGATGTTGCTGGTGGTTCGTTAATGTCAAAACCTTTTGATGAGGCTTATTCATTAATAGAAGAGATGACCACCAAAAATTTTCAATGGCACTCTGAACAAGTAAATCCTAAAAGAGTAGCTAGTATCCATGTTTCTAATGCAATATCAATGTTAGCTTCGCAGATTGCTGCAATATCAAAGAATCTTGATCATTATGGGATGAATTATTCTCTTGTTAGCTTCACAGATTGCTGCGATATCAAAGAAATTAGATCATTATGGGATGAATTATTCTCCCTATGTTAGCTTCACAGATTGTTGCAATATCAAAGAAATTAGATCATTATTATTCTCGAATACCTATATGATGGAAGAGAATTCATCTGGGAAATTTGTGGATGTTCAACCTTCATATGAGACTTTAATGCTATTAATAGACCCAATAAACCTTATTCAAACTATTATAACCCAGGTTGGAAGAATCACTAATTGGAATAACAATTCTTCTACAAATCAACAATGGACAAACAACCCAGTGAACCCATTAGAAAATTCATCCACCCAAGGAAATGTAAACTATAGACCTTCTTATCCCCCAGGATTTAATAGCAACACTCAAATTAAGGAAAAGAAGTTGTCTATAGAAGAGATGATATTAAACATGTGTCAACAATTGCAGAATCAAGGAAATCTATTAAAAAGGCAAGGAACTGCTATTAAAAATATTGAAAATCAATTATGGCATATCGCTACTGCACTTAGTAACCAAACATTAGGAACTTTTCTTAGTACCGTGGAACCAAATCCTAAAGATCAAGAAAAAGAACAAATCAAAGTGATACAATTACGAAGTGGAAAAGAATTGGAGATAAGGGCACAAAGAGAAACCTGAAAAAGAGAAAGTGGATACTGAAAAAGAAAAGGATCATGAGTACCCAGATTTAGAGTATTAACTTCACCAATAAAAATTACTGTGGAGAAACCTCCACCACTATTTCCACAAAGATTGAAGCAACACAAAAAGAATAAACAAATTTCCAAATTTTTAGAAATTCTTAAGAAGTTAATGGAGAAACCTCCACCACCGTTTCCTAAAAGATTGAAGCAACACAAAAAGGTTAAACAATTTTCCAAGTTTATAGAAATTCTTAAGAAATTAACGATGAAGCAACATAAACAGAATAAACAATTTTCCAAATTTTTAAAAATTCTTAAGAAGTTAACAGTAAATATTCCCTTCGTAGAAGCTTTAGAGCAAATGCCCAATTATGTGAAATTTATGAAAGATATACTGATATTCCCTTCGTAGAAGCTTTAGAGCAAATGCCTAATTATGTGAAATTTATGAAAGATATTTTGATTCAAATAGAAGAAATAATTTTCTATGCTTTTATAAATTCTTAAGAAATTAATGGTAAATATTATCGTAGAAGCTTTAGAGCAAATGCCCAATTATGTGAAATTTATGAAAGATATTCTGAACAAGTAAAGAAAGTTCACAGATAACAAAACTGTGGCACTTAGCAAAGAGTGTAGTGCAATTATTTTGAAAAAGCTTCCTGAAAAATCAAAAGATCTTGGCATTTTCATTATACCATGTGCTATTGGTGAAAAAATTTAAAATAAGAGCTTTATGTGATTTGGGAGCGAGCATTAATCTTATGTCTCTATCAATTTTCAAAAGATTAGGATTAGGAGAAGCCTCACCTACTTCTGCAACTCTACAGTTAGCGGATCATTCAGTTACGTATCCTAAGGGAGTTATAGAAGATGTGTTAGTAAAAGTGGATAAATTTATCTTTCCTGTGGATTTCATTATTTTAGATATGGAGGTAGATAAAGAGATACCTATCATTTTAGGGAGACCATTTTTACCTACTCGAAAAGCTATGATAGATGTTAAAAAAGGAGAATTAACTATGAGAGGTAATGATCAAGAAGTGACTTTTAACATTGTGAAATCTATGAAATACCCTGTTGTTGAAAGAGATAATGAATGTTTTCGCATGAAAATTAGTGAACATCTATTGAAAGAACATTTTAAAGAAAATTTTGAAGAGAAAGAACAATTTGAAGAGAGTGATGAAGTTATTCATGACGAAATAGAAAATGAAGAATTAGATTATGTTCTAGAAAGATTTGAGATATTGTATATTATGGAAAATGCTGATAAGAATCTATTTCCGTCAATTATAAAATCACATGAACTTGAGTTGAAAGTATTGCCTAGCCACTTGAAGTATGTGTTTTTAGGAGACTCATCTACATTACCTGTTATTATATCTTCAGAATTAAATGATTTGCAAGAACAAAGACTGTTAGATAAATTGAAAAGATATAAGAAAGCTTTTGGTTGTACCTTAGCTGATATTAAGGGAATCAGTCCTTCAATCTGTATGCACAGAATTATATTAGATGAACAATATAAACTGAGAGTTCATCCACAAAGGAGATTAAATCCAATGATGAAAGAAGTAGTTAAGAATGAAATTTTGAAATGGTTAGACACTGGAATTATATATCCTTTTTCAGATAGTGTGTGCGTAAGTCCAATTCAATGTGTTCCTAAGAAAGGAGGAGTGATTATTGAAACAAAAGAAAATAATTAATTAATACCTATCAGACAAGTTATTGGGTGGTGTATTTGCATTGATTATAGAAAATTAAACACTACTACCAGGAAAGATCACTTCCCTTTACCCTTTTTAGACCAAATAATAGATAAACTTGTTGAGCATAAATATTTTTATTTCTTAGATGTATATACCGGTTATCATCAAATTCCTATTCCTCATAAGGATCAAGAAAAGACAATATTTACTAGTCCTTTTGGAACTTTTGCTTTCCAAAGAATGCCTTTCGGATTATGTAATGCACCTGCAACATTCTAGAGATATATGGTGTCTATATTTAGTAAATTAATTGATGATGGATTTGAAGTATTTATGAATGATTTCTCTTTATTTGGAACATCATTTGACACATGTTTAAATTATCTTGAAAAAGTTTTAGAGTTATGCGAAAGAACTAATTTGGTTCTAAATTGGGAGAAATGTCAATTTTTGGTTGCAGGAGGAATTGTATTAGGGCATAAAATTTTGAAAGATTGTATGGAAGCAGACCCTGCAAAAATTTAAGTTATATCTAAATTAACACCTCCTACTAATGTAAGAGAGGTTAGGAGTTTTCTTGGACATGTTGGATTTTACAGGCGTTTTATTAAAGATTTTTCAAAAATTACCAAACCTCTATGCCAACTTTTAGAAAAGGACAAGAAATTTGAATTTACTGAAAGTTTTTTAAATGATTTTGAGTTATTAAAGGAAAATTCATCACAGCCCCTATTATAGTTTCACCTAACTGGGAGAAATCATTTGAATTGATGTGTGATGCTAGTGATTATGCTATTGGAGCTGTTCTCAGACAAAGGTACGCTAGTAAAACTCTTAATGATGCACAAATTAATTATACTGTCACTGAAAAAGAGTTACTGGCCATTGTAAATTCCTTAGATAAATTCAGATCTTATTTAATTGGAGCTAAATGTGTTGTGCATACTGATCACTCTGCTATTAAATATCTAATGCAAAAGAAGGATGCCAAACCAAGGTTGATTAGATGGATACTCTTGATGCAAGAATTTGATCTTGTGGTTATTGATAGGATAATCAAATTGCTTATCATTTGTCAAGATTAGAAAATCATAAATTATCTGACACTGACAAAGAAGTTACAGACAGTTTCCCTGATGAACAAATTTATAATATTAATGAGTGGAAAATACCATGGTATGTTGATATTGTTAACTATATTGTAAGTGATATTTTGCCACCTATGCTGACAATGCAACAACAAAGGAATTTCATTCATGATGCGAAAGCATATTTTTGAGATGAGCCTTATTTATATAAACAATGTAAAGATCTTATTATGAGGAGATGTGTACGTTATGAAGAAAATAAACTGATCATTCAGAAATGTCATGATTTTGAATTTGGAGAACATTTTGGGATTGATAAAACTGCTTATAAAATTTTACAAGCTGGATTTTATTAGCCTACTATCTTTAGAGATGTTCATAGATACATAAAAACTTGTGATTAATGTCAACGAGTAGGCAATATGTCTAGAAGAAATGAAATGCCTCTAAATTTTATGTTAGAAGTTTAGATCTTTGATGTTTGGGGATTAGATTTTTTGGGGCCATTTATTCCTTCATTTGGGAACTTATATATATTAATTACAGTGGACTACGTTTTTAAGTGGATTGAAGCATAAGCTTTACCTAATTTGGGAACTTATATATATTAATTGCAGTAGACTACGTTTCTATGTGGATTGAAGCACAAGCTTTACCTTGCGCTAAAAGTGTTTCAAGATTTTTAATGAAAAATATTTTCACTAGATACAAAATGCCTAGAAAGATTATCACTGACGGAGGATCCCATTTTAGGAATAAATATATTGAGAGATTGGCAGAGAAGTTTAATATTATTCATATAATCTCTTCTGCTTATCATCCTCAAACCAGTGGGTTAGCTGAAGTTTCTAATAAGAGAGATTAAACAAGTACTTGAAAAGACTGTAAACACTAGATTAGATACCGCATTATGGCTTACAGGACTGCATATAAAACTCGTATTGGAATGACTCCTTACAGACTGATTTTTGGAAAGACTTGTCACAATTGGGCGATTAAAGAATTCAATTATAATTTGAAAGATGCTTGTAAGAATTGGAGCATAAAGCATATTGGGCGATTAAAGAATTCAATTATAATTTGAAAGATGCAATTGGAGCATAAAGCATATTGGGTGATTAAAGAATTCAATTATAATTTGAAAGATGCTGGTGAGAGTTGGAGCATAAAGCATATTGGGTGATTAAAGAATTTAATTATAATTTGAAAGATGCTGGTGAGAAAAAACTCCGATTGGAATGACTCCTTACAGACTGATTTTTAGAAAGACTTGTCACTTACCAGTAAAATATGACTCCTTATAGACTGATTTTTGCAAAGGCTTGTCACTTACCAGTAGAATTGGAGCATAACAATTGGGTGATTAAAGAATTCAATTATAATTTGAAAGATGCTGGTGAGAAGAGATTGTTACAATTGAATGAATTAAGACTGATTTTTTGAAAGACTTGTCACTTACCAGTAGAATTGGAGCATAAAGCATATTGGGCGATTAAAGATATTATAATTTGAAAGATGCTGGTAAGAAGAGATTGTTACAATTAAATGAATTGAAAGAACAATTTGAAAGATGCTGGTAAGAAGAGATTGTTACAATTAAATGAATTGGAAGAATTAAGAAAAGAGTCTTATGATAACGACAAAATTTATAAGGAGAAACTAAAGTTATGGCATGATCGGAAGAGTAACCAAAAGAACTTTGAACCAGGATAAGAAGTTTTGCTTTACAACATTAGGTTCTAGGGAAATTGAAGTCTCATTGGTTAGGACACTTTATTGTGACTCAAGTTTATACTTACAGAGCTGTTGAAATTGAAGATCAGAAGATGGGAAGTAGATTTAAAGTAAATGGACACAGATTAAAATCATATTTTGAGGGTAAAAGACTAAATTTTAAAGGAGTTTTAATGATTAGACATAGATTAAAACCTTATTATGAGGGTAATAGACCAAATTTTAAAGAGGTTTTAATGATCAGTCGATTTAACACCTGAATAGGTCGGGCTGACAACGTTAAACCAAGTGTTTAATATGACATATATTAAAACCATATTATGAGGGTAAAAGACCAAATTTTAAAGAGGTTTTAATGATCGGTCAACCTGAATGACACCTGAATAGGTCGGGCTGACGACATTAAACCAAGCGCTTTATGGGAGGAAACCCATATTTATCTTTACTTTTATTGCAATTATTGTTGTTTGTATTTGAAATTATCATTAGTTTGTGGTAGTATTAAGATCTAATTTTCTTATTTATCTTTGAATCATCATAAGAATTAGATCCATAGAGAAAAATTGGAACGCATTCAGACCAGAGCAAAACTGTAAAAAGTTTGCCTTGGGTGCCGACGGCGCCCTCGATGATGCCGACGATGCCCTTGATGCCGTCGAAGGTGGGTTTTTCCTGAGATTCTAGATAAAATTAATACAGAGGCTCGCCGACGGTGCCCTTGACCTCGGCGACGGCGAGACCAGCAAAATGGCGGTTACTTGGGTTCAAATGGTGGATTTTTGGCAGTTTTTGGGCGGGAATTGTCCTTTTAAACTCTGAAATTCAATTCCTAGTTCATATTTTTCCCCCAAAATGAAGTAAAACTCCACTAATTTCATTCCTATGGCGTCAAATTCCCTTCATAATCCCAGAATGCAAGTTTTTAATCAGCAAAAGTTTATTAGTGCGTAAGCGCAGCGAATCTTCAACAAGTTACTGACAAAGAAAAGATTGATCAAGGAACAAGGATTCGTAAATCGTGGATTGAATAATCCCACGACAGCAATTGAAGAAACAATAGTGCGCAAAGATGGGAAGTGTTGTGCTACACTACTGCCGTCGTGATGGTTTCTGTGGTAAAAGAATTTTATGCAAATTTACATGGAATCAACTAGGGAGTTGTTTATGTGTGAGGAAGATGGATCACTTTCACTCTTGCATGGATCAACGAATTATACATGACCAAAAATGTTCTTGTCTGCCACTATTCCAATTTTGTCCCAACAAGAAACCAAATGAATGAAATTTACCAATATTTAACGGACGAAACTGACGACTAGAAAATATGAGAAAACGGGTATGTTAGTTTTTCTGCAACACTCCTAAATCCCATTTCGAAACATTGAAACTTTTTCATTTCTGCGAAACTGTTACCGACAATGAAGATCGGTAAAGTTTCTAAAGAAAGTGCCATTTTGAATTATTGCATCCAAAGGGGACTGTCGATCGACATTGGATCAATAATTGTGAAGTCGGTTTTGGGTCTGATCATTCATGGATCAACTTATGGGCTTGGACACCCCTCTACAAATTTCTCACTTTGCAGTGAGTTCCAAGTGTCCTACGAAAATTGGGAAAAGGTACTGCTACCTTGGAAGCCTTTGGACCCAAGTGAGAGATTCCCAGCTTTTGAAGATGAAAATTACATGGCCATTATAGTAGATCAATCATCTCAGAATTCACTGCCAGTTCAACCCTTAGTCCCTAACAAGACTCTGGTGATCCTGCGCTAAATCAAGAAATTGGAGAAAGAGGTACAAAATGTCATGAATGCAATTAATAATATCTTCGATTTCTTTGATCATCTGGACTGGAGGATGAAAGAACATTTTGATCATTCTGGACATTTAGAAGATAGCTTGATACGACTGATGAGGAGGATGAAGTTAATAGAAGAAGACTCCACTAAGGAATTTCCATTCCGACCCTTCTACAACCTCTTCGTTCATGTGCAGTCAATAGGTGATCTCAGAGGAGAATTTAGTACTGAGGCTAATGATTAGTAGATTTATATTACTACCTATTTGTCTATCTATGTATTTTGATTTGAACTTTGTATTTACTTTTCTTTAGAATTATGCTTTTAGATCTCTGTATAGTTGAGACTAAGCGTAGGATGTTTTATTTTCAGCGTTTTGCGTGTTGTGGCTTGGATTGCGACATTGAATTAATGTATTGATAATGAGAAAATACCAAACTTAGGTGTGTTATGTAACGTATATTGTACCCCTTGGAATTTATATATAAATGTGATGTTTTGTGTTGTGAAAGTTTATATGTGCTAAGTACATCATTTAATCACTTAAAATTATGTCTATAATGATTGAAAAGATGTCGTTAAGGCTTGAAATTGATCAAAATCGCAAAAATTTGGGATTTGAATAAAAATCAATAGAGCCCACCGATGGCTCCCTCTACGCTACCGACAGCGCCCTCGACGCTGCCGACGGCGCCCTCGACGGCGTCGACGATGGATTTTTCCCAAGATGCATGATTAAATTCCAATAGAGTGCGCCGAAGACGCCATCGACCCCGTCAACGACGAGCTCACAAAAAAACACCATTAACTGCAATTTTAACCAATCAACCGCCACTATTCATCATCCTCTTCCTCCTAAAAATGTCATTTTCGACCTAAGGCTTGAAAGATCTTTGATTGGGAGATGATTTCAAGGCTTTTTGCACCAAATTTGATCATCTCTATATAAGAGCTTCACTCTAAACTAAAAATATTTTATTTTCACCATGGATTTCTTCCACATTGAGGAGATCCAACAAATTTGAGAATGAAAAAAATTTGTGAAGAAATTCATGGATCTTAGTGTTGAACTCTTAGAAATACAATTGGAAGTCATACTTCATTTCCTCTACTCTATTACCGAATATCACCATAGTGAGGTAACTAGAGATAAAGCTATTCTGAATTTTTGTATTCAAAATAATAGAACTATAAAGTGGGGAGAATAATTTTTAAGAATATATTGACTATGACGAGGTGTGAGACAAGTGCAGGTCTAGGACATCTTGGACTTATTTATGCAATTTGCAAATTTTCTGGAGTGGAGATTGGTGATGAAGATTGGGTTTACCCTATGAAACCCATTAGTAAGGCCAATTTAAAAACTTATGAATCCCATGAGAAATGGAGAACTGGAAGTAAGAGTCAAGAGCCTTCTACTAGTAGAGATGTTCCCTCTACAAGTTATGACCTTCCACCTTCTAGTTCCCCTACCCTTTCTGATTTGATGAATGAGTTGACCTTGTAGCGAAAGAGCATAGAGTTGATAAATGAGAGGATTGGAGGTTTAGAGCATCAATATGATTATGATAGTGAGTACCTTCAGAGGTATTCCAATTTTTAGGTAGCCTATTATGAAGCATAGGTCTGATGCTACAGAGGTGAGCCTGATGTTGCTTTTCCTGAGTGCCCCCGATATACTCAGTATCAGCCCAATCCACCTGCTGATCAAGGCGATGAAGATATAGCTTGAGATTTTGATATTTGATGTAATTGATGAACTTGTGTGTGTACTTTTATTTCTATGATTTTGTTTGTAATAGAAATGGATGTTTGTGTATTTGGACTTTCATTTTTATTATTACGTTGTACTTGGATGATTTTTAATTTTAGTTATAAAGTTAGTGTTATAGTTAAATTTACATGTGTAGTTTAATAGACGTTGAGTAGTATTTTGTGGATTGTAATGTAATGTGATTTTATTTTTGCATTTTAATTGTAATTGTTTTGTTTAGTATTGTGGTCGTGTTAGGAAATGTTGTGTTTGTTTAATGTTTTAGTTTTATACTTATTTCAAAATTTCATTTCCCAGAAATTCCTCTAATGATTTATATGTGTAGAAAGCTTCTAATATTACAGACCAGGTGAAGTAGAAATGTTAAGAAGGACTGCAAAAATTTCAGAATGATGAAAATGCCTAAAATATTGAGGTATGATTTATATTTATAGTTTTTCTTTCCACCTGTATTATTTTATATTGAAAAGTTTAAGTTTGAGGGAGGGAAGAAAAAGATTAATTATTAGATGTCATCTATTTAATTATTTTCAAAAATCATTTATATGATTTTATGTAGTAAATTTAATTCAGGTAACTATATATTTGTAGCTTTTTAAATATTATGGTAGACTTGAAGAAATATTTTTGTAATGAAAATTAATTTTGTAACTTAAGATATTTAGTATAAAAGAATAAGATTATAATTAACTATTTAAAGTAAAGGAAACTATATTTTGAAGTATTAAGAAACTGGAAATTCATTTGAGAAGAAAAGATTGGGGCTCAATGATGTAAAAACTATGAAATATTTATAAGGTAAAGGAATGCTTTGAGTTTCAAATTTACGGAAAGAAAAGTAAAGTTCAAAATCATTAAAGGCTATCTAGATATAGTAATCCTCACTTGAAAAAAGGAAAAAAGAAAGGATTGAAAACAATCCCTGAAAATAAAATAAAAAAATATAGGATTTAAAGCAATCCAAATGAAAAAGAGAAAAGAAAGAAAGAAAAAATATTATGGAAGTGAGGAGAAACTTGAGGATATGTCTAATAAAAAATTGGCTTCACTGGACCTACCTAAAGGGAAAACTAAATACATTTCTGAACTTATATTTATGGAATAGATCTTTTACTAATAGTGTTCCCATGAAGTTCCTATCATTTGAATTATCTAAGTGACTTAATATTGCAACATATAGTCATTCTTGAAATGAATAGAAGATTAGAACTCTTAAACTTGATGACTAGATAATCTTGTGGCTACAGAGTTAATTCAATTACTTGAATTTTTTTTAAAAATATCACTATGATATTTATTTAAATCAAACTTATAGTATTTCTGAATTAAAACTTTACTACAGTAGATCATAACTTCTTTATAGTACTAAAATTACTTAAGGACAAGTAATAGTTAAGTTTTAGGGATATTGACGAGAGGAAAATATGTTGAGATTTTCATACCTATTTTATACTATTTTTGATGATATTGCACTTCAAAGAAAGGTATTTTAGATGTTTTATTGCAGGAATTATGAATTAGGGTCACTGGATCAAAAAGATGCAAAAAGGAGCAAATTTGGAGCAAAAAGGACCAAAATGTGCAGAATTGAACTAGGGCGCCGACGATGCCATCGACCCCGCCGACAATGAGATATTATTGAGACTCTAAAATTAATTCATTTAGAAGGTCCACCGACGGCGACCTCGAGGACGCCGACGGTGAGCTCGACGGTTAAGCCCAATCAGGCTTTGGATAAGGCCAAATTTTGGAGGGATGCTTAGGCATATCTTGGGAAAGCTCATCCACAACTTTAAAAGACTATTTTGGCCAAAAAATTGAAGAATTGGAGAGCCTGGAGAGGCTAGAGAGTTCGTGGAGGTTATAAAGGTTCCAATAGTGTGTAAAAATTGTGAGGAATTCTTCGAGAGATTGTAAGAGTGGAGGGAAAGTGAGAGATTTCTTCCTCCTTGCTGCTTTGAAGAGGAATTCTGTGTGTTGTAAAGAAAGGAAGAAATTTAGAGGAACTTCAAGGAGTTTTCTTAGGGAGAAATTACAAATAAGTTATTTATTTGTTGTAGTTTGTACGACTTTGATTTTATATATGAATTCCGAGTTTTGTTGTGTTTTCCCGATGAGATCTAAGTAGTTTTCTCTGTCTTTCTACTTGTCTCAAGATTTGTGAAATGGTGATTTGAATTAGGGAAGCCATGAAAAATGTTTAAGAAATTGTGATGATCTTTTAACTTCGATCTTAATTTACTTTCAATTTGGTCAATTAATTTGTTAAAATATGTTGAGTTTTACAACTAAAGTGAAGATTACACCAATCTGACCAATTGATTTGTTAAAATATGTTGAGTTTTACAACTAAAGTGAAAGGTTACATTCTAAGGATTCAGGGAGGTCAAAGCCCTTGGAAGTTGGGTGCAAATAAATAGGGAAATAATATTATCATGCGTAGAATTGGAGATTTTAGAGTTACAGACTAAAATCGTCCATTCAGTCCTATTGTTTGGGTGCTGAAGTGTAGATATTAGCCCTCAGGAGAGGGAAACATGGGACCTCCGAAGTGAGAGCCGGTATCCTCCCAGCCTAGCCACAGATTCAGTAAACAAGCGTAAGATTAGTCAATGTTCTTTATGCCTGGACTAAAGGGTAAAGAATAGGTATGCTCCTATTTGGCACAATACAATTTGAACTGATTCACTTTATTCGCCTAGCTGCAGAATCAGTAACCAAGCATAGGATTGTTCAATGTTTGTTATGCCTGGACCGATGCAGATTCAGTAAACAAGCGTAGGATTAATCAATGTTCTTTATGCCTGGACCAAAGGGTAACACGCAGATTCAGTAAACAAGTGTAGGATTAGTCAATGTTTTTTATGCCTGGACCAAAGGGTAAAGAATAGTCAGTAAACAAGCGTAGGATTAGTCAATGTTCTTTATGTCAGGACCAAAGGGTAAAGAATAGGTGCCTATTTGGCACAATATAATTTGAACCAATTCACTTTATCCATTCACTATAATTTCTTGACAGGGAGAAACTATTTGATAGGATTAGTCAATGTTCTTTATGCTTGGACCAAAGGGTAAAGAATATTTAGCCGCAGAATCAGTAACCAAGCATAGGATTAGTCAATGTTCTTTATGCCTGGACCAAATGATTAGTCAATGTTTTTTATGCCCGGACCAAAGGGTAAAGAATAGGTATGCTCCTATTTGGCGCAATATAATTTGAACTGATTCACTTTATCCATTCACTATAATTTCTTGACAAGGAGAATGATTCCAATGTTCTTTATGCCTGGACCCAAGGGTAAAGAATAGGTATGCTCCTATTTGACACAATATACATTTGAACTAATTCACTTATCCATTCACTATAATTTCTTGACAAGGAGAAGGATGATTTCTTATATATTGAATATCACAGTCCATTCACTATAATTTCTTGACAAGGAGAAGGATGTTTTCTTATATATTGAATATCACATTAAAAACCTCAATCCATTCAATATAATTTCTTGACAAGGAGAAGGATGCTTTCTTAGATATTGAATATCACAAATTAAACCTCCATTCACTATAATTTCTTGACAAGGAGAATGATGTTTTCTTATATATTGAATATCACATTTGAACTTCACTATAATTTCTTGACAAGGAGAAAGATGCTTTCTTATATATTGAATATCACATTAAAAACCTCATTAGCTATAATTTCTTGACAAGGAGAATGATGTTTTTTCGTATTGAACTCACATTAGATCATTTCACTATAATTTCTTGACAAGGAGAAGGATGCTTTCTTATATATTGAATATCACATTTAAATATTCATTAGTATAATTAGTTGTTTGATAGTTATTAAAATTACATATTTATTTCAATTGTCTATTAGTGACAAATAAGCAAATTAAACTTCCTTGTTGTGATTAAAATATTGTTTTTTCTAAAATCTTAGTTCGTAACTCTAAACTTACTCCCTGCGAGATCGATATCTAGGACTCCATTAGAGCTTATATTACTTGAGCGATACGTATACTTGCGTTGATAAGTGTAACTTTACAATTATTGAATATTTTATACATCCATCTTTATCGAATCCATTACTTGAGCGATACATATACTTGCGTTGATAAGTGTGACTTTACAATTATTGAATATTTAATCCGATACGTATACTTGCGTTGATAAGTGTGACTTTACAATTATTAAATATTTATTACGTCCATGTTTATCTTATATTTTCAAGCATATATAAAGTCACGGTCAGTCTATCTGCTGCAAGTTCTAACTTTTCAGCGGGAGTGCGAGAAGACGACAGATATGCTTTTAGATTTTAGCAACTCAATTTCCTTTCCTTTTACGTTACAACATTTCCTACCTGTATCAGCTTTAATTACAAAACCTTTTTCAAAATTAAAAATTAAAAAACCATTTTTCAAAATTAAACAACATGTTTCAAAAAAAAATAAATAAGAATTTCATAACACATCCTTTTAAATTTACGAGAGTCACTCGGATGAGGTAACCCACGATTGCTAATGAGATCTCTCCAGTTTAAATGAGTTTAACAACTCATTTAAGCTAAGTAAATTCAAAAAAAAAATAGTGGTACCGGAATGAGGGAACTGTGGGATCCTAACAAGTGTCACTCTAATAAATTTTAACCCCCTTATATTGATTGAATAAAACCCATCTTTTAAACCTTTTGAACCTTTAGACTTTAAGATTGCTACTTCACTGAAGATGTTGGAACTAGCTATGAGGACAACTCTCTATAACAACAAAGGGGATCTACAACAACAAATCCTTCCTTAGAATTTAATAATGAGCCATAGGATTTCAACGTTTTTTTCCTAGTGCAACATAAATCCTCACCTTATCTTTAGGCTTTTGCATAATCGTGTTATGCAATTTAAGCACTAACTCATCTTAGGTTTCGAGCTTGTCATTTGTTACAACATAAATCATTCGATCTTTTAGGCTATTTGTACGGTTGCTTCATATAAATGTAAACCCTAAATAATAATAATTGGCAGGATGAAACACTTGATAATTTTCTTCTCAAAGTTAAAGCTAAACAGTAGAATAGATTGGGAAGTCATTCAGGTTCTCCTCAGGATACGTAGTAAGCTATAGTTTTACCCCTTTACATTCCTTAAGAATGTTCCAAATTTTAGCCTTTCCCATTTGACACTCCTTAGTCCGATCTTTAAAAAGTCTCACCCCTTTGAAATTCTTGAAGACAATATTTTCTGATTTAGATCGAGATTTTTCTTAGGTGACCTCAGTCATTTAAGATGTAATTTACTATAGTGGCTTGTCCTTATAGAAAAATTTCAGAACTCAGCCTAAAATAAACCCTCTCTAATCTTTATTATTAGATCGGGGAAATTTTTCGGTCAATGTATAACTTCATAGACTAAAACAGATGTCATAAATTCTTTAATTTATTTAATTGATCCTCACGAATAATTGATATCTATTCCTCGGGATAGGTATGTCACTTGTAGTGTTGTGCTCATTTATTTAAACTATTTTCTATATGGGATCAATTCAGTCTTGTATTTTAAAAATTAAAATAATATTTTCCAAAATTATAAAATATATATTATATTAAATCAAATATCTTTCTCACAACGAAAAGGCGACCGACAGTACAATCTTCTGAAAACTTATACATTTTATTAGTTAAAGATTATGTTTCAAATGGATTGAAGTTGTTTCCTTATCTCATTGTGATTCTCAATGTGTTCTTAAGTTTTTAAGGAAAAATATTTTTATTAGATTTGGAATGTCACGAGTGATCATAACAGAAGGGGGAAGCCATTTTGAGAACTTTTTGATTGAAACATTAATGAGGAAATATAGAATTAATCATCGAATTTCCACAGCTTATCACCCTCAAACAAATAGTTAAGTAGAAGTATCCAATCATGAAATTAATGGCACTTTAAAAAAGACTGTAAATTTGAATAGGAAGGATTGGTCTGCTAGACTTAATTCTGCATTATGTGCTTATAGGACTACTTACAAAACTCCTATAAGAATGACACAATATAAGCTCACATTTGGAAAGGCTTGTCATTTACCAATTGAATTAGAACATAAGGCTTATTGGGTGATAAAGAAATTTAATTATAACATGGAAGAAGCTTGTGAGAAACAATTATTGTAGTTAAATGAGATTGAGAAACTTATAAATGAATCTTATGAGAATGCTAGAATGTATAAAGAAAAGATGAAAAATTAACATGATCGAAAGATTTTAAGAAAAGATTTCTAGAATGGACAAGAGGTTTGTTATACAATACTCGATTGAAATAATTTCCCGAAAAACTTAAGTCCAGGTCATAGGGGTCATTTCTTGTGATAAATGCTTATCCTTTTGGTTTTGTGGATATTAAAGATCTGAAAACTAAATGATTAATTAAAGTAAATAGACACCCACAAAAACCTTATATTTGTGGAAACAAGCCTTTGTATGAAGAGATCCTGATGTTGGCTCAACCTAAGTAAAATATTGGATACGTTAGGCTCGTGACGTTAAACTAAGCACTTTATGCGAGGCAACCCATAGTTATCTGTGTAAATTAATTTATGATTTTTGTTGTTGTGGAATATATGATGTAGTACTGAGACCTACTAAATGGGAGGAGGTGAAAATACACTCATTTGATGATTGGAACGAGATTTGGTCGTGAAAAATTTGATGCAAGGCAAAATGGTGTTTACCTAAGCACTAGCCCCTAGGTGGCAAACCTGACACCTACGTGCCATAATTTGGTAAGCATGGCGCCAAAGTGCCAGAATCCGGTGCCGTAGTTACATTACGTGAGTAAACCACCCACAACAGTTTTAACAAAAAATTTTCTATTAAAACCCCCAAATCTCATCTCTTGAAGTCAGACTTGAAACTTTTTCCAGAGAGAAGTAGAATTGGAGAAGATTTGAGGGCTTAGTTGATATTTCTTGCCCAAATGGATAATAGAAGTAATGATGGTGCAAGTGAGAAGATGACAGTGCCCAGGGATGCCCAATCTTACTTCAATGGCTTCCTAGCACTAAGTTCGAAGCTGATCACCGACAAACTGATGAATATTGAAGAGGAGTTGGGAATTTCGCACAACAAGATATGTGTCATGTACCACCAGAATGTGTATTTGGAGTGGGTGATTAAAATCTAATTCAACCATTTAGCTTGTTATCAAGGCTATCAGGTAAATATGTATCAAGATAACAAGTGGATTAGTGATAAAGTTGTTGAAGATATTCTTGTGCTCCTTTCTACCACCTATATAATCACAACTTTCTATCAATCAAAAAGTTAGACGATAATGGTATAAACAATTACTAATCATTTGAAGTGCGTATGAGGATTTTATGTGTTAAATATGTGTGTGATTGCAATTAGTGTGTAGACTATAGTCGATGGTGTGTTTGGTACTACGAGAAGTTTAGCATTTGTTTTAGTATTAGCTTGATCTGTTGTATTGCTTTGATATGTCTGTTGTATTAAAACTTGATTATTAGTAATGAAAATGCATTAAGTCGGTGAAAGTTTTTGTATGTTTGAATGTTGGAATGAATGGAGTTTTGAAGTTATAATGGAGTAAATGGAAGTTGGAAGAAGCTGGGAGGAAAGTCGATTACTGGAATGAGTTTAAATTAATGTTAAAATTTGATTTGGAGGCCTTAGGCTTGCTATGTCACACTTAAAAGCAAATTTCCCAAAAAATTCAGGTATGGCACCTAGGCGCCAGAAATGGTGCCTAAGCGCCAGCTGACAGCAACTTTATATATGATTATAAATACAAGTATTTAATACTACTGCTAGAAGATTTAATTCCTCTACAACGACACTAAAAACTTAATAATGGTTATAGATTCGATAAAGAAGTATATATTAAATATTCAATAATGGTAAAATCACACTTATCAACGCAAGTATACGTATCGCACAATTAATATAGGGCACTATTGAAGTCCTAGATATCAATCCCACAAGGTGTAATATTAGAACTACAAACTAAGATTTTAGAAAATCAAGACTTAATCACAACAATATAATTCAAATTGCTTATCTATCACTAATAGGCAATTGAATTAAATATGTAATTTTAATAACTCTTAAATAACTAATTATACTTATAAAGTTTCTAATAATAGACAATTGAAATAAATATGTAATTTTCTTAATAACTCATAAATAACTAATTATGCTAATGAGGGTTTAATTGAAATAAATATGTAATTTTAATAATTATTAAATAATTAATTATACTAATGAAGGTTCGACGCGATATTCAATATATAAGAAAGCATCCTTCTCCTTATCAAGAAATTATAGTGAATGGATAAAGTGAATCAGTTCAAATTGCATTGTGCCAAATAGGAGCATACCTATTCATTACCCTTTGGTCCAGGAATAAAGAACATTGATTAATCCTATGCTTGGTTACTGAATCTGCTGCTAGGCTGGTAGGATACCGAATCTCACTTCGAAGCTCCCACGTTCCCCTCACCTGAGGGCTAACATCTACTCTTCAGCTCCCAAATGATCGGACCAAATTGGAGATTTTAGTCTGTCACTCTAAAATCTACAATTCTACGCCCGATAATTTTATTTCCCTATTTATTTACATCCAACTTCCAAGTCTTTGACCTCCCTAAATCTTGGATGTAATCTTCACTTTAGTTGCAAAACTTAACAAATTTTAACAAATCAATTGGCCAGATTGAAAGTAAATTAAGATCGAAGTGAAACAATCATCACAACTTCTTTAACATTTTCAAGGTTCAACCAATTCAAATCACCATTTCATAAATCTTTAGACAAGGAAAAAGACAGAGAAAACTACTCAGAACTCATGGGGAAGACACAACAAAACTCAAAATTTATATATAAAAGTAAATTCATACAAACAACAACAAGTAAATAACACTTATCTTTAGCTTCTCCCCAAGTAAACTCCTCAAAGTTCCTCTGAATCACTTCCTTTCTTTACAACACACAAAATTCCTCTTCAAAGCAGCAAGGAGGAAGAAATCTCTCACTTTCCCTCTACTCTTGCAATCACTCTAAGAATTCCTCACAATCTAACCCTAAAGTAAACTCTCGACATACTACTGGGGATCTTGGACGTTGTTCTAACCCTACATCTCCTCAAACTCTCGAGCCTCCCCCTCTAATTATCGGTCAAAGTCTTCTTTTAAAGTTGTAGAAGAGTTTTCCCAAGCATTGCCTAAGCATCCCTCCAAAAATCATCCACATTCAATGCACCTTTGGAAATAACCGCCGATCTCACCGTCGGCGGCCTCAAAAGTGCCGTTGGTGGGCATTCTAAATTATTTTTCTAGTCTCGGGAAAATCTTGTCGTCGGTGCCCTTGTTCAAATCTTCACATTTTGGTACTTTTTTTGCTCCAAATTAGCTTCTTTTTGCATCTTTTTGCTCCAATGACCATAATTCATCATACCTGCAACAAAACATCAAAAATACCTTTCTTTAAAGTGCAATATCATAAAAACTAGTATAAATATAAGTATGAAAATCTTAACATATTTTCCTTTGGTCAAAATCCCCCAAACTTAACTATTACTTTTTCTCAAGTAATTTTAATACTATATAAAAGTTATGATCTATTGTTGTAAAGTTTTAATTTTGAAATAATATAAGTTTGATTTAAGTAAATATCATAGTGAGATTTTTAGAAAAAATTCAAGTAATTAAATTAACTATGTAACTACAAGATTATAAAGTCATCAAGTTTAAGAGTTCTAGTTTTTAATTCATTTCAAGAGTGACTATATGTTGTAATATCAAGTCACTTAGAAAATTCAAATGATAGGAACTTCGTGAGAACACTACTAGTAAAAGATTTAATCCATAAATTTAAGTTCAGGAATGTATTTTGGATTTCCCTTTAGGTAGGTCCAGTGAAGCTAATTTTTGATTAGGCATCTCCTCAAGCTTCTCCTCACATTCAAATTTTTTTTCTTTCTTTTTTTTTCTCTTTTTCATTTGGATTGCTTTCAATCCTATATATATTTCTTTTGTTTTCATGGATTGTTATTGTTGACCTCATTTTTGAGGTCTTCTTTTCCCTTCTCTAGATACCCTAAGATCTAGCCTTAAGATCTCTCTATATTGACTCTCTTAGAGGACTAGACTGTGACCCACACCCCTTAGAAATTCAAGCCATTTCTTCGCTCTTTGCAGTTTCATATGGATGGTTTTAGCTCCTAAACATTTGATTGAGTCGATCGAAAAGCCAACATCCTGAAGCTCAAATTGAGCTCCTATAGAAATTTGAAAGTCATAGGTGGACACCGTGGCGCGTGCGATGTTTGACTGGCCACTACGAGCGATATGTTTGACTTTGGTCGTCACTTATGTGAGGACCGATCAATAATATACTCGTTAAACAGCTCCAATCGGGTTTTCATTTGTTGTGTCATGCGTGAATCGAAGTTAATTTGATGCGATCGATGACGAATTTGTCAGGATGATCCCAGATGACAAAACGGACCGCGCCGTTGCGTCCAGAACGTCGGTTTTAGCTAGGAATGACACCCATTTTTCTTAGGACGCCGTGCTTGTACAAAATTTGATATTTTCAAAAAATATATATATATATAATAAAATTTTTATTTAAAAAAAAAGAATTTTAAACCTTTTTTTTCTTTTCTCTTTTTCTTTCTCATGTGTTCCTCCCTTCCTTCTCTCGAAATTCCTCTTGCTCTAACCGAACATCTTCTTCCTCCTCTATTCTTTTCCGGTTCTCTAGTCACCTCTTCCCTCGCCGGTCTTAACCAACTTATGTCGCCGGTCGCTTTGCCAGAAATATTCTTTTCAATGAATTTTCCCGCCTAAATGCCTAAGCCCCATCAGTGAACTCTTCTCCTTCCCTCGACTATAAATACCTCTTTAGGGGTAGGATCTAGAGAGTTTTTTTTACTGATTCTGGGATTTCTCTTGTTGGAGACTTGCTAGAAGTCATTTGAGGGAAGTTTTTGGGTTTGATTCTTTTAATCCTATAGTAAAGAGGGATTCTGGTTGATTGACTATTCTTTTTAGATTTGGCTTCTTCCATTCTTGTGATTTGAGGATTACTTCTGCTCACTGCTTTTAAATTCTTTTAAAAACTTCTGAAAACATTCGGAAGTAAGTTCTCCTTCTCTGCTTCAACTATTTCAAGGAATTCTTGACTTTAGAAAGGCATTTACATGAGAATTTATATTCATGAAATGGATTCATGCTATAATACCAGGAAGTAGATAAGATTTTTTAACATTCCTTTAGAATGATAGTTGGTTGCTTGGAGAGGTTACTTGTAGTTTTTTTTTCTTGTAGAACTTAAAGTCTTTTATCCTATACGAGTTCTCGGTTTGATTTATATATTTTTGAAATTCCCTTTGAATCATGTGTTTGCACGGCAATAGGCTTAGCTTACTTTGTGAGTTCTTGCTTCAAACTATTAAGCATTGGGAGTATTATTTTCTTTCTTTCTTTCTCCCTTCCTTTTCTTGCTCTCAATTTTTTTTATGGATTATTATTTACTTAAGCAACTAGAATTTGGATTTGATGCTATGGATCATTGAATAATCTGCTGAAGGTCCTTTTATGGTATGAAAATACATTTGAGACTCGATTTCGATGATTTTTGTTGTTCTTTGTTCAAACATATGCTGGAAATCATTCTATGGCTTGAGAAATATAGTTTGGATATGGTTCTTAACTTCCTTTGCTGCCTTTATCTTAAAAAAAAAGAAGAGATAAATTGGGAAAGGATATTTTGGCTTTGAAATTCATTTAAGAGCCATGTTCTTGTACCTCTAGCCGCTTCATTTGAAATGTTTTTTGAGATCTATGTATAGGCTTTGAACAATTATTTGGGATTTGGTTTCGAGTCCTGCACTTTGTTCTAGTTTGGTTTTGATCCCTACTCTTTGCTGGAATTTGATTCTTGTTTATGTTCTCTGTTGGGGTTTGGTTTTGACTCCTGGACTTTGTTGCGGTTCGATTTTGATCCATACTCTTTGTTGGAATTTAACTATTATTTCTATTCTCTGTTGGAGTTTGGTTTCAATTCCTACTTTTTGTTGCGGCTCGGTTTTGATTCCTACTCTTTGTTGCGGTTCGGTTTCGATCCCTGCTCTTTGCTGGAATTTGATTATTGTTTCTATTCTATGTTATGGTTCAGTCTCAATCCCTCCTCCTTGCTGGAATTTATTTTTATGGTTTGAAAAGATATATATGGAACTTGGTTTTTGTTCTCTTTGCTTCTTTTTGTTTAAATACCTGTTGGAAACCATTTTTTGGTTTGAGAAGTATATTTGGGGCTCGGTTTATGAAGAAGTATATTTAGACAATTTCTGTGTGGTTTGAGGAAATTTTAAAATGTTATTAAAAGCTCCCTTTGCTTCCCTTTGATCAAACATATGTTGGAAATTATTTTTGGGTTTGGAAAATTACATTTGAGGCTCTAATTTTTTTATCCTCCTTGATGTCCCTTATTTAAATAGCAACCAAAAATTATTTTCTGGTTTGAAATTATGTTTGGGGCTCGGTTTTTGCTCCCTTTGCTTCTGTTTGGTTAAATATGTGTTGGAAACTTTCTTCATGATTTGGGAACTAATTTGGAATTGCAACATTTTTTCTTATTGCTGCTCTTAGTCGAACATATATTGGATTATCACTCTTTGGATTTTAAATGCTTATTTGGAGATGCATCTTTCCATTCTTCTTACTACCTCTGTTTGAAGGTATATTGAGATCAATTGTTTGATTTTAAATAAACAGATAGGGGCTGATTTCTATCCTCATTGCTGCTTCATTCAAATACATAAAATAAAAGAATATTTTCAATTTGAATACTTGTTTTGGAATTGTAATTCTCATACCTTTCGTTACCTTATTAGAATACATAAGTTAAAATTTGGGAGGAATATTTACTTCATCCTCAAAGTATTGTTGGAATTGGCTTTTTGGTTACACAAATTTCATGAGTTTGAATTTGATAATTTGAGGGTTTAAGCAAATTTATCTTTGGAAGGTTGACAGAGCATGTAATTATCATATGTACAAATTTATGGTTCGAACTGAAAGGTAGAAGGTGGATGTTATTGAAATGCTTAAATGGATACTTCTCTCCTTTCTCTTGATATGGAATATACAAATTCCTGTTGGATGAGCATATGAAATATTGAGGTGGCCCATTACTTTGAGACGAGGAGTAACAGGTGATGATGCAAAGAACCATTTGACAGCTTAGTTTATAGCTGAAATATAAAATCAATATTCAATTAGTGTGATGCCCTTTCACCCCTAAATAGTCAACGGCTCTAACCCCTTTCAAAGTGTCTCAGAATTAGTATTTAGGAAAGAACATATACTACAAATCTTTGCACAGATACCACACTTAGGAAAGAACAGATACTACGGATTTTACACAGATATTACACTTACACAAGAGATAGATACTACACTCACAGACACATACACCACACTTTGAGGAGTTCGGATACTACTCCGTCCTCATATTCACAAAACGATAGGGTCTAAGACTGTCTCATTATAGGGGTAATTTGTTGGTGGCCTCTAGTTAATGTTGATAGGTTGACCTCGATATATCAGTTGCCTGTGGGATCGAAATAGAGAGAAAAGGGGTCTAGTATGAGCCTATCTCCAAATTGAAATCTAATATCCCATCTTGAGACTTTCATATGCTCATCATTAAATTTTTCTTTTATAACAAACAAATATTTACCTGACACATTTGATATCATACATTGCAATCTATTTTGAAGCTTTAGCAGAATTTGATCAGGTACGCTTTTATTTATTTAATTTCCGTACTTTATTTTCTGCATATTTCCTTTTATTTTGTACCATACCACACTTCACTACATGTCTCATGCACTTTCTTATCACATCTTACATGATAATTATTTTGTCTATTCTTTGTTGGACTATATACATTTACTAGTATTCACGCATTAGCTGCTACCTTTCTAGTATGTTTGTGAAATCCCCTAGGATAGGCCGTTCGAGGCATGGTAAATTTTTTTTACTATTCTCTCTTCTCTCTCTCCTTTTCTTGGAATGAGACAACAACGTGGTCGGTTGACGATTCATTTCCGGACAATGATCGGGAGAACTACTAAAGACTGAAGGATGAGCTTATGCAGAACTTCGATAGATTTAAATAACATACCTATAAGACGTTGAGGTTGTTCGTTTTGCACTACGTAAATCCTCACATTATCTTTTAGGAAATTTTACAATTTTATATCGTACGATATAAGTCCTAAACCTTTTAGGATTTTGAGGTCGTCGTCTAGTACGACATAAATCCTCACTTTTTCTCAAACTAATTGCATATGAAGTGCAGATACAAGTCCCGAACATCTAAATAATTTGCAGGACTAAAACATCAAATAATTTCTCTTTCAAAGACGTATAGCCAAACCATAGATTAGTTTGAGATGTCACTGAATATTATTCAGTATCTTCAACATCTCCTACTTTTTGTTCCTTTGGATTCTGAAAATAACTGTTCCTATTTGAACCTATCCCATTTGAATTTTCCTATGAACAATCGTGGAAACTTGAATGTTGAATTCTTGGAGACAAAACCTGTGATCATTATTGAGAGTTTTCTTAGGTAACTTCGGTTGTCTAAGATGTAATTAACTATAGGGGCTTGCTTCTATAGGGAATTTAAGAACCCAGATTAATCTAAACCTTATATAATCTGTATATTAGAGAGGGGAATTTGTCGGCTATAAATTTCGCAGACCAAAATAGAGTCATAAAATTTTAAATTTAGATATTTAAGCCTATCAATAAGTAATATGTCCATCCTTCAAGATGATATATCATTTATGGTGTCGTGCTCAGCTGTTTAAACTATTAGATATTTGAGGTCTACTCGGTCTCATCATTTTTCAAAAAATAAAAAGATACCATTTTCAAAAAAATTAAAACTACATTATATATATATTAAATTCTAAATTTAAATTTTAAAAGCTTATCTCCGAAAGAAAGTAGCCGATAATTTCTGGCGACTCCGCCCGTGATTAGTTCCTCTCTCCATTTTGATCAAGCGGCTTTGCTTTCAAACATCGGTAGTGTGCCTATACCTCTAATGGGTTGAACTATCATTCTTCTATTGACATACTTCTCTAATTTCCTCCTTGAGTAGGTATTGTCAACTTCCTTTGATTCTGGAGCCACTGTTTAATCACCCATAAACAGAAAGATTCTGGAATCTTTAAATTCTAAATAAAATGGATTCCCAATAGGTTTGAGACGTTAGGAGACGATTCGTAGGAGTGAGTTTGATTCGAGAAGCTTTCTCTTTAAATCACGAACCCATGTCCTACATATTTTACTCTTTCCTTTATTTATGACATTTTAATTTGATTATTTAAAATCTATAAATAAAGCTTAAGATGTATATATATAAAGAAATTTATTCGGATAAGTCTCGAAAGAGACGCCCAGTTAAATGATTTTATTTGATTCAAGATAGTCGTCTTAAATTACTGCAACCATGGCTCCAAGCATCGTGAGTCTAATTTCTAAAAATTTGAAATTACAAAAAATGACTACACCAAAGTTGATCTTCTCCTTCGACACTGGAATGGACTTGGCTGTAAACAAGAACGAGCTGCCTGATACAGCTGTCATTCGCTTTGGACAAGGATTTGAAAATACCGACATTAAGTTTGGAGACATTACTGTCGCTGTACTGAGAAAAAAAATCCCTGAAATGGTAGATCCCATAGTGGAATTTAACCTAAAGTCGACACATGAGTTCCCACCTTTGAAAAGGGTGTCAGCTGAAAAGAACGTTGCTACTGTTACAAAGATTGCTAAAATTGTCAAGAATACCATGGAAAAAACTGTTACTACCCCCACCGCTCTAGTCACTGCACCTGTCACTTTCCCCTCTCAACTTAAAGGGAAGGAGATTCAAGTAGATGACAAGCCTGTCGCTGTGGAAGGTTTGACGTTCTTGACGACACCTTTTGTGTTTGAAATAGTGTCTAGTTCGAGGTCTGCACCTCTGACCAGAACTAAGAGAAGGAACAAGAATCAGAAAATAGCCAAGATCAAGAAAGTGAAAGCTGCCGAGATTGTTTCCTCAATTTCCTTGGATGAAAATGAAGAAGTTGGATTACCTGAGACCTCCCCTCTCTTAAGAGGGAGTAGGTTTCATCCACTCTCTGCTGCTCTTGATGAAGAAGATGTCCAGAAAATTGCTTCTGCACCGTCTCAATTCTACCACCGTTATAATCAAATAAAGACCAAATGATTCATACCATTCATATAAGTTCTTATGGTCATTGAGATGCTAACAAAGAAAGAAAGATGTTTTGTTGGTGAAATGCACAATAGAATGGGAGGCGCTGTGTCACCCGAGATGGGGAGATAGATTCTAAAAAAGGATAGGTTCGTTTCGCTACCTACAAAGAAATTTGAGAAAAGGCAAGAAGGATTGCTTCTGTGAACCTCTCGGAAAGTCCGTTCAGATGATCGTCATTTATGTTCCGCCTCTGCCACTCCACGACCACCCAGGATTTCTGTTAAATAATGTTTGGGAGCCCGTGTTCCTCCCGTTTCTGTCGCCGCCACTCCTACCGCCATTCTTTCCCAAAATTTTAGGGATGAAAACCCATTAAATATCGTCTTGGGCCAAGGATAAGTACCCAGATACAGGATAAGCTCTTACCATCGTCAGAAAGATCAAAGAATAGTAAGAGACTACCTGGTAAAGTGTCTGGTTCAGACACTAAGGGGCCCACCAATTCTCAGCATATGGATATCACCAATAAGTCACTCGACCCCAAGATACTTGTATCTGAGAAGATGGTGTGGCGACCTAAGGTTGTTGAACCAACACATATGGAAGAACCCATGATGGAAAATTCTAGGGAAAATTCCACATGTGATATGTTGCCCGCTGCAGTCCCCATTGAAAACATTGTTTGTCAGTTTTCACAGACTGATCCTAAGGTGTCTAAAAAAGACCCAATTGAGATAAATTTGGAAAAGCTCAGAAAAGACATTAAGCAGTTTTCTAAAGAAAGGGAAGATGAATTGGATGATGAAGAGGATTTGACTGATTATATGGATGAAGATTTCACCGAGATAAATGTGGTGGAAACCTGAGCATCTTCATCCTTACGAGAGGCACCAGGAGAAGAGAATGCTGTGGAAATATTGAAAAAGATTATTCAGCAAGAAGATGAGCAGATGGAGTACATGAAAGTAAAAATGGAAGAAATGATGACTGTCATTATGACTTTACAAAGCCAGCCACAGTCTCCAAAGAGAGTGCCTGTTGAGGTAAACCAACCAGATGTGGTACAGATCGACGATAATAAAAAAGAATCCACTTATGTTAATAAAGAAGAATAGGGTAAGAAAGACAATGTCTAGAATTTGATATTAGAAAAGGATATTAAAAGTATGATAGAACAGCAGATGAAAGAAACCTTGATACAATTCAAAGGCGGTGCATCAATTCTGAGGGGTAGACCATATCCTATAGCATTTGATGTCGTGCAATATCCCAAGGGTTTTGTACCACCTCTGTTTAAAACTTTTGATGGAACAAGAAACCCTCAACAACATGTGGCACATTTTCACGCCAGTTGTTTTAATGCAGGGGGAAATGATGCTCTACTCTTCCTATAGTTTGTCAATAGCCTATCAGAAGTGGCATTTGATTGGTATGCAAAAGTACCAAATGGTTCTGTTAAGACATTTGCAGAATTAGAAGATCTCTTCATTAAATGATTTGTCGGGGCTCGACACCATATCACTGTCGGTGACTTGGTGATCGAGAAACAAAGAACAGATGAAACTCTAGTGGATTACTTTCTGCGTTGGAGGAATCTAAGCATGAAATGTGAACTGCAACTTCAAGAACAACATGCAATTGAAATCCTGTTAAAGAGTATTCATGGACCAATTGCATTCCTCCTCAAGGGATTCAGGATTAAAACTTTGAAAAATTACTCAATAAGGCCAGGAGTCTTCAAGAGGAAGCAAAACAACTTGGTTTCATTGAAAAATTTGAAAAATAGAGACCCGCGAAACTCTTCGAGTAGAAGTCTGGGACTGTTGTGACTATTGATAAGGGTAAGCAACCATTGGAGATAAAAGCTGAACAACCACAACCAAACCATCAGCCTCCTCAATAATACCGTACACAATCATCCCAACAGAGGACATATCGGGCAAATAATAGATTAATTCCAACCCTGACAGAGCGTTTGAATAGAGTATATTCCTTTAAAGATGAAGCTGTTGGTAAAATGTTTTGCAATCTGATCAAGAAACCGGGATTCAGCTTGCCAGAACGGAAGAAGCCCGACGAGGTTGATAAGAAGGATCACCCATTATATTGCCCATATCATAGAATGATTGGACATACTCCAGAGAATTGCTTTTCTTTCAAGAATTGTTTGCAGTATAATCACAAGGACGGGAACATAACGATCCTGAAAGAGTATATGAAAGAACCTGGACAAGGCTCAATCAATACAGTTTCGGTTGATCCAACTATTCCGATCGATCCTTACGCAGTCGAAGATGGGTAGAATACAGTTTAGACAAAGTCTTCAAAGAAAATACTAAATCAAATTTAGAATACTTCAGTACAAGCTGCAATTCAAGATCGAGAACCTGTTAAACCAGTATTGTCGATTACGATAGAAGAAGATTCGAAGAAAACTGAAAAAACCCATCGAAAAGCTGAAATGTGAAATGAAACTCAATCATCTGAGATTACTTACTACAGATTTAGGGGAGAAATCTCTCAAACCACTGACTTTATATGATTTCTTCTTTGCTCCACCAGGGGCACGTAATACTAAGGAATTTGACTTTGGCTACGTTCTGATAGTTTCTGTTGATGATATAATTGGGGATGTCTCACATAATCCCGATACTAATCTCAATCTTTCTGATGATTCTCAAATCGTACAGAGTTCTAACACATGTGACGGTAAACCAGGAGGAAATATTGATGATAATGATTATGATTCAGAAGAAGTTGTGCCAATTTTTGAATTTCATGGATTGCCGATTGCAATAGAGTTGGAGTCTTCGAATTCAGAAGGAATCCTGGAAGAACCAGTTACTCCAGCTCATGTAGAGGCAATTCCGAAATCAAGTCATGATTAAAAAGAGGTGACAGAAATAAATTTGAGAAGTGGAAAAGTATTACCTCTGAGAATGGGTCCAATTGATGCAATGAAACAAACAATTATTCAGGAAAATCTAGTCCCACCGATCGATGAAACAATTGTCCGAAATGGAAATGAGGAAACAAGCATTAGAGTGGACTATAATGTACTAGCCCATCTTAGGAAATTACCTGCTAAGTTGAGTATATACGATACCTTAATCCTATCAAAAGAAATGAGAGAAGCTTTAATAAAAGCTCTGCTAGATCATGAAATCTGTTTAGTTCAACTTGCTAGTACTTCCTCAAATGAGGTGTGTTCATTAAGAGAACAAGCAAAAGTAACGTTCACAAATGATGATTTACTACTTGAGACTGCTGATCATAATCGTCTGTTGTATATTTCTGTCAACATCAGCAACTTCATGCTCTCTAGAGTATTAGTGGATCCAGGGGCATCCAATAATATAATGAGTTTACGGACTTTGGCGTATTTAGATATAGGCGCAAGATAATTAACTGTTGATAAGATGATGTTAAGAGGTTTTAACCAGAAAGGGGAAAGAGCTCTTGGATCAATTACATTACTGATGAGAATTGGAGAATTAGTAACAACTGCAAAATTCCATATCATTGATTATGAGACTTCGTTCAATGCTCTATTGGGCCGACCCTGAATTCATGAGAACAGTTTAGTTACTTCGTCATTACACCAATGCATAAAGTATTGTTTGGAAGGACAATAATATTGTATAAAGGGAGACCTACAGCCATTTTCGATTCATTAAATAGGCATTCATGAAGATGTCAATTACTATACTCCTCTGAAAAAGAATGTTACGCTTCAAGATGATATTACAAGAAACGTAAAGGGTCCAGAAGATATACAAAGACAAGACCATCCGGTACTGATTCAACAACCTTTTATTACCCCCTTACAATAAGAGGGTGAGAGTTTCTCTAGAACTCGTATCTGAGGTCGAGGCCAGGGACGAGGTCGCGAAAGGAACGATAAAATTGTTGAACAAAGGAGTCTAATCATCAACATTGGTTTGGAAGGCAGTATAGTAATTGGTGATGCCCCTCCTGAATTTGAAGAAGAGATTAAATCAACCATAGATGAGTTACAAGAATTTAACCTGGGTACCAAAGAGGAACCGAGGCCAATTTTTATTGGCTCTCTACTTGGTGAAAAAGAATCTACGAATATGATTAAGCTGTTGACAGAGTTCAAAGATTGTTTCGCTTGGAGTTATGAGGAAATGCCCGGATTGGTGCCAGAAGTTGCAAGATCGTACAACTATTCCAGTTAAGCAAGATTTCAGAAGAATGCGTCTCGATATTGAACAACAAGTTTTAAACGAAGTCAAGAAGTTAATAGACGTTAAATTCATACAAGAGGAACAATATCCTACATGGTTGGCTAGTATAGTACCAGTTAAGAAGAAAAATGGGCAAATTTGCATCCGTGTGGACTTTAGAGATTTGACTAAAGCAAGCCCAAAAGATTAGTTTCCTCTTCCAATTCCAGAATTGATGGTGGATATTGCATCATCTCATGAAATTTTCTCTTTCATGGATGGATTGTCTAGGTATAATCAAATAAAAATGGCTCCAGAAGATAAAAGATTCACAGCATTTCGAACGTCAATTGGATTTTATTGTTATACTGTAATGCCTTTCGGATTGAAGAATGCTGGTGCAACATATAAACGAGTGATGACAAGGATCTTTGATGACCTCATTCATAATCAGGTGGAATGTTATGTGGATGGTTTGGTCATCAAAAGTAAACAGAAAGAAGATCATTTGTACGATTTGAGAATTGTCTTTAACGGTTACAAAAATATAACCTAAAAATGAATCCCCTAAAGTGTGCATTCGGTGTGACTTCTGGGAAATATTTAGGGTTTGTTGTTCGTCACCGCAAGATTAAGATTGATCAGGGTAAGATTAAAGCCATCTTACAAATGCCACCCCCTAAAAATTTAAAACAATTATGATCTTTTCAAGGGAGGCTGGCGTATTTAAGATGCTTTATTTCTAATTTGTCAGGAAGGTGTCAACCTTTTTCCGGGTTGACTAAAAATGATGCGAAGTTTACTTGGGATGATAAATGTCAACTTGCTTTCGAGAGCATTAAGCAATATCTAACGACACCTCCTATCTTAGCAGTGCCAATTTTGGGCAGACCTTTAATACTTTATACCACAGCTTTGGATGATTCCCTCGGAGCTCTCTTAGCCCAAGTCAACGATGAAGGAAAGGAGAATGCTCTTTATTACTGAAGTTGTCGTCTAATTCCAGTGGAAATGAAATATCCTCTGATCGAGAAACACTGTTTGGCTTTAATCTTTGCAGTTTAGAAACTTCGTCATTACATGCTTTCTCACAAAGTCAACTTTATCTCGAAGTTTAATCCATTGCAATATTTAATGACCCGACCAACGCTTTCCAGTAGGTTAGCAAGATGGCCATGATATTATTGCAATTTGATATAACTTTTGTTCCACTCCGAGCAGTGAAAGGACAGATCCTAGCAGATTTTCTCGTTGTACACCCATTACCGGTTAGTTCCCCTCTTAATGATGATTTTCCAGATGAGCAGATAATGGATGTGGAAAATTCCAAGGCTCGACGTTGGGAACTATATTTTGATGGGGCTTATTCAGCATAAAAAGATAAAGAATTGCAAGTAGTAATACTTTGTAAAGCAGGGATTGGATTGATCTTCATTACACCGAAAAACGGGATGTTAAGGTATTCTTATCATTTGACAGAACCATGCACCAACAATGAGGTAGAGTAAGAAGCATTGATAACAGGGTTACAATTAGTAATATCAATGAGTATAACTGATATTAACATTTATGGAGATTCACAGTTAATCATTCAACAAGTTGTTGGGCAATATAGAATCTTGAAGCCTAAATTGGAACAATATCATCGTTATACAATGAAGTTATTAGAACATATTCCAGACGTGACAATATGCAGAATCCCAAGGGGAGAAAATACTCTCGCTGATGCTTTGGCTAAACTCACCAAGGAGTTTGCATGTCCACAAGAAGATTCAATTAAGATCACTGTTCAAGGACTTCAGGTTTTGTCCCAGATTGATGTATATACTTTGGACAGATTGGGTAAAGAGCAAATAGTAATGACAACCACCGAAACTGCAGAAGACTGCGTCAACCTTTCACAAAATATTTACAAACAGGAAGGCTGCCAGATGATAAGTCGGTATCATATCAAATAAAAAAAGAGAGCCCTATCGTATGCTTTAATAGATAATGTTCTTTATCGAAGGTCTTTCGACCAAATATGGTTAAGATGCTTGAACGCTACATAAGCTCAAGAAATCGTTAAAGAGGTACACTCAGGAGTTTATGGCGCTCATCAGTCAGGTCCAAAGAGGAAAATGAAAAGTAAAAGACTAGGGTATTACTGGCCCGCGATGATGACCGACTGTGTGAAAATTTCCAAAATTTGTCACCAATGCTAAGTACATGGAGTGGTCTTACACCAGCCCCAAATGTGTTACACCCGACAGTTGCATCATGACCGTTTGAAAGTTGGGGCACGGATGTCGTGGGTCCTATAGACCCTCCATCTTCAAAGGGACATCGTTTCATCCTAGCAGTTACTGATTACTTCTCAAAGTGGGTAGAGGAAATACCATTGAGAGAAGTAAAAACACAACATGTCTTACAGTTCTTCAAGAATCAAATTGTTTATCGTTTCAAAATACCACGCAGAATTATTTCAGACAACGGGTCTGCATTCAAAAGCATGAAGATCAATAATTTTGTCAAAAGATACAAAATTGATTGCCGTTATTCTACAATTTATTATCCGAGAGCTAATGGATTGTCTGAAGCTTTTAATAAGACTCTCGCCCAAATTTTAAAAAAGTTGTTGGACGGAAACAAAAGGAATTGTCACGAGTAGTTATTAGAAGCCTTATGGGCCTATAGAACTACATTCAGAACTCCAACCCAGTCTACACCTTACGCTCTTGTGTATGGGTCCGAGGCTATGGTACTTTTAGAAATTCAACTTCCTTCTCTCAGAGTTGCCATTGTCAACAAAATCACTACTGAAGGAAATGCCAAATTATGATTGGAAGAATTAGAAAGTTTGAAAGGAAAACGATTGGTAGCACAACAAAATTTGGAATTGTATCAAGCCAAGATGATTCAAGCACATGACAAATTGGTCCGTCCCAGGACTTTTAAAGTTGGTGATTTGGTTCTTGTCCTCAGAAGACCTATTCTTGCGCATCGCAAGATAGGAGGTAAATTTGAACCAACATGGGAAGGATCGTTCGTGGTTGAAAGGGTTTACTCTGGAGGATCCTACCAATTAATACATTTTCAAGGAGAATGACCTATGCTTCCTATTAAAGAACGATATTTGAATAAATACTATGCATCATGATGTTTTGAAAGAGCGAACTTTAGAAAAAAATTCTTGTTCTTAGAAGCACCGGTGTTTTAATTGCAACTAAGTCCGAACATAAATTTGTAATAAAAATTTTTTTTTTCTTTTATTGTTTTGTTTCTTTCTCCTTTCTCCTTTCATGTTAGTCCGATCGAATATATATATATATATATATATA